>PVLC010048112.1:0-10861 GCA_004027655.1 Graphiurus murinus
TTTCTCCTGAGACCTTCGGCAGCACCTAATTCCTAGATTTATTTTAAGGTTCCAATGGTACAAATAACTTCCCCCACTACCCCTTCATATCACATAATTCTGCCAGGAGCTGCTGAGTCAGCTCAGAATCTAATTCAAGACCAGGGCTCTTGTTTTTAATTGAACTGGATGTTAATTCCAAAGAAGCTGATTCACCATCTTTCTCCCGATTTTGAGAGTGCCATGCAAAATGCCCAGCCAACAAAAAAAGCACTTTGACATTGGAGCACTCTGACATTGGAAACACACTCCCAGTATTCATTTTCTGGAACCTAGAGGTAGCAGCAAAATGAAATATCAACTGGTGAATGTATTTACACCATATGCTAAACCGACGGAGTGTACAAGTGTTCTCTTATTCTGCCAAATGAAATGAGTAAGCTTCCATTTGTGAAATGGCAGAGCCCAAGAGCTGGGATAAAACTGAAAGATGTACTGTCCGTGCCACTCATCTTTCACTTAAAGAAACAAAACAGAAATGAAGGGAAGGAATTTCTCAAGTCTACAGAACAAATCAATAGCAAAAGTCATGTCAAAAACCCAAATCTGCCAACTCTTAGTGCAGTGAACATAGCACTTTCTCAATGTTCTGGTAGGTCTCTCCCTTGTACCCCCACCAAATAGTATAATTCTATGAAAATGTTATAAAAGGCACCATTTCTTTATTATAAGATTTTCATGTTATCAAATGTGGCACACACCTGTAATCCTAGCTACTCAGAAGGCTGATGCAAGAAGATTGTAAGTATAAAGCCAGCCTGGGCAACTAAGCCAGATCCTTCCTCAAAATAAAAAGGGATAGGGATATAGCTCAGCTCAGTGGTAGAGTACTCCTGGATTCTATCCCCAGTACTTCTTTTTTATCTTTTTTGTTATTTTTTTTTATAAATACAGGATTATCACTGTCAGATTATAACTAGTTATATCATCCACAGTTATAAATGTCAGTAATATCTGGTATGTCTTTGTCATCAAGCCAAAATGACATCACCCTCAGTCATCTCAAGAGGAGATGCCTGCCCTTAGTCATATAGGTGCAATGACTGGGTTGTAATGTGAAATCGATTGTGCCAGAATCCCCAAGGGATTTAAAAAACATGAACCAAGAAAATCTCTGCATCTTAAGAAACCCACAGTTACATTCAGATTACTTTCACACAATGTAGAAGGTTATAGGCCAGAGAAGGATAAAAGAACAGGGTTAGGAATGAAGGTTAAAGAGAGATTAAGTAGAGCTTGGTTAATTAGAGAAATAATTAGAAAAAAATAATTCATGGAGTAAACTGTATTGATACAGACCTTGAAAAATGTGTAGGATTTAGACTCACGAAGCTGTAGGGAGAAGATGTAGCCAGAAGCAGAAATACTTTGAGCCTAAGTATTCCCAAGCATAGCAAGCATTTCTAAGTATGCTAAGTCCTCAGCATAAAAACAACCAGTAAGTACAAGGAATAAAGGAAGGAAAATGGCAAGAATAGGAACAAATAGAAGGATATACCACTAACGTTGACTCATGTCTAAAAGCCAAAGTGTAATTATTGAAAGCAGTTCTACACAGGATCCAAGTTCTGTTGTCCACATACAAACCTTCCATGAGCTGGCTCAATTCAAGAGGGTTTAGCAACTTTCTCCACCTATTCCATTATGTCCTTGACTTTTTATCAGTTTCTCTATTGTGTCTATTAACTCAAAAAATATTAATAATCAACTGGGTGTGGTGGCATATGCCTGTAATCTCAGTAGTTGGGAGATCGAGATAAGAGGCTCACAGGTTCAAGGCCAGTCTCAGCAACTTAGCGAGACCCTATTTAAAAATAAAAATAAATTAGGGCTGGGGGTGTAGCTCACAAGGGGAATGCTCCTGGGTTCAGTCCCCAGTTCAAAATAAATTAAAAAATATTAAAAAACAGAACTTACAATTGAAGGAATTTTGTAAATATTGGATGGCAGGGCACTAGGTGGTCTCTGATGCTCAGCTTGCTTCTCTAGGCATGGAAACTCTTTCCTCAAGCAAGCTGGAATGTGAGCATTCTCAGCTCTAGTGACACCCGGCCCCCCTATGGGTAAGACCAGGTGGAGAAATTTTGCACTCAGCTTCTTGGCTTTACTTTGTAGAAATTTAGCCTCTTTATCTTAGGGTTGGAGACAGTGAGGATGTTGCTGGGTTCTGGTTCCCAGTGAGGTGTAGGAACTCTAGCTGGGAAACAGAGGAGAGAGCAGGCTGGGCCTTTTTAGGAGTACCAGCTCAAATAGAGAGTCTGCCAACAGGAGCTTGGAGAGGGGAAAAGGGGAAAAGGGCATGGGTGGTAATTTAAATACCACAGTCTCTTTCTGTTTAAGCCTAGTTTTAGTAGATTTTCTATAATAAATGTTTCATCATTTTCTGTGTGCCCTAAGACAATTTCTAGAGAATTAAAATATTTTCTTTAAGAGTTGTTGCTAACTTTTCTTGTTTCACTGTGAAGCTGGTCCTCAGAAGTCTGTACACTATTATCCCAGACCTGGAACTCACTTCTTTGGTTATTCTTCCAGCTCATTTCATCCTCTGTTACTTTCCTAGCCCTTGAAGGTTGTTTTAGTCAGATCTCTAGTTGACATGACTGAAGTACCTGACAAGAACAGCTTAGAGGGGGAAGGAATATTGAGGCTCACTGTTTCAGAGTTTTCGGTTTATAGAGTCAGATCCGAAGCATGAATGGTGGTGGTGGAGGCAGGGTCCATGGCGGGATGCTGCTCTCACATCATGGGGGACCAGAAGCAGAGAGAGAACAAGGGGAGGGATGAGGGACATACATCGTTCCCAAGGTCACATGCAAGTGATCTCCCTCCTCCAGCTCACCCTGTCTGCCTAAGTTACTACCCAAGAAATACATTGAAATTGTTAATCCAGCCACAGATGTATCCACTGATGTGTTAGAACCTCACGATTCAACTATTTCACCTCTGAACATTTTTGCTTTGTGAATACATGAGCTTTTCCAGGGGACATTCTATAGCCAAACCATAACAGGTACTCGAGTTTGTGACCCAGGCAGAATTCACAGATCCACATAGGAGTTTCATGCCTTCCTTAGTATTCTTTAGTATAAAGCCTCATTGAGGGTGTACTTGAAGTATTGTCATGAAAGACAAGTCATCTAATATCCTTGAAAAAGAATATTTCACTTTTTATATAAAGTCAACAAGTAAATAATTGTGGAGAGAGCCTCAATTTTCCCCCCTCGGGAGAAACTGGGGTTCATTATAATACATAGACTGCAACTTGTTAATATTATTCTGAAAATATTTAGGGAGTGTCACTCAATGTCCAAGGAATCCACTAAAACTTATTACACAGTACTGACTGTTTGAAGAATATAATTTTAAAGTGAGCCCACAAAGTAAATTGTAAAACATTCCCTTCGATGCTATATTCATTAACTTGCAATATACTTATCGATTGAAGATACTTAGATATTAAAGGACAGGTGAAGGATGATAAGTATGGAAAAGCTAAAGCTGAATCATTCTCTGTAGTACTAGTACAGAGGCCAGCAGACCACTTGTCCATTGACGTCACTCATGCGTCCCAACATAATTATGTCCTCAGCCTACTAGAGAGCTGAGTCTCATATCTTTGAAGCAACTTGAATCTTTCTGTATTTCCAACCAGAAATTAATGGATTAATATATCTCCGCTAAAGACATTTCACCATGCTGCAGTTTTCATCTGGCAACACTGACAAATAATGGAAAGTGGGGGCAGTCTAAAAAATTCAATATTAAAATTAAGAGTCATATTTCATTTATCATCACAAATTCCCAGGCGACTTGGACTCTGAGCTCAAAAGCTCCTTCCAATTTTTAGACTCTTTTCAAAAGCTTATTCATTGTTCCTGACAGGGCAGTATTGGAGGAAAGTATATTTTGCTTAATTAATGTAAGCAGTATAATTTTGCTGCATATATATGAGTGTGTGTGTGTGTGTGTGTGTGTGTGTGTTTACACCGACCTTCAGCATGGTGTTCTGTTAACTCAGCAGATTGCTACTGTTGTGAAACTTAGTCTGTGAAAACACATTCTGTTGAATCACCTAAGAGGCCAAAGAACTCGAGGGGTATTTTTGGTTTACCTTACTAATGTCAAAAAGAATTCATCAATCCCTGTCCCAGGATCCAGGCTACTCTTCTCACAGCTCAGCTTTATTGACCATCTTCTTCCCTTAGTCAGTTTGTCTGCAACGATGCCATTTCTTTCTGACCCTCCGGTCCTCTCTCTTCCTACAGGCAGAGAGCCCTTTGACCTAAAGAAAGAGGAAAGGCCAAGAATTGGACTCCAGTCCTGTTCACATGCCTGAAAAATGGAGTCAAAAGTAATTTGCTTAGGAAATTTAGGTGTGCTTTTAGATGATGAAAGAACTTTTCAAAATTAATCAGTGGTGAATATTTTAGAGATTTCCAGAGACAAAACTCTATCAGATATCCAAGAGGAGACAAATAATGGATTCCTGTGGCGCATGAAAATCTACACTGCATCACTTGTTTGACAACAAAACAATAAAGCCAATTTATAACAAACAGTGTTTATGTGCAAATATACAAAAAATGCAAAGTAATGCCTACTGCATTTTATTAGGGCATTAATAATTAAGGAAACATTCATATAGGCTTTAAACTTACTTCCAATCAATTTGCAGTGATTTCTTTATCCTTCTATTTGTAGACATGCTCTGTCATTAATAAATGTCCTAATCAATGTTAACCATATTTATATTTAGAATTTATTTAAAATTATAAATGCCAGGAAATAAGTCATAATATCTCTTGCCTCCTTAAGATGAAATAGGCATGGACTTAGTTATTCCCTTGAGGGACAGGAGAAGGATGGCTTCAAGCCACTTTGCCTTCTATAAGCTGCATCCAGTGAGCCCCATTTATGAAGGTGTCCTGATACTGTTAATTGTTGTGCTTAGTCTTAGAAATGTGTGGGACTTCAGTCTTCCCCCTCCTCTTCCCTTGGACCACCTCCCTGGCTCCACTGAGGTTTCTCCTCCATTATCTGGAGTCCCTCTGGTATCCCAATTACTCCCTAGCATGCACATATTAGAGAAAACACATGACCCTCCACTTTCTGTGACTGGCTTATCTCACTTAACATAATGTTCTCCAGGTCTAGGTTCATTAATGGAAATACTACCATCAACTGTGTGTACATATGTGAATATACTAACATCAATCTTAGTACTTTGTATTAGGAAGGGGGAAATGGGGAGGTGGGAAGGGGACCACCAAGTGCTGTGTGAATGTAGGTCACTGTCAACATGATTTACATTATGATGTGAGACTATAATGCACCAATAAAATCACATTATAAAAAAAGAAATATGTAGGGCAAATGAATAGAGACAATAACACACAGCTATATTTTTTCCATGGAGAAATAATTTTCCTATATGGATGATAGAAATATTTAATGAATTGCCTATACTAAGAAGTTCGATACAAAGTCATGAGGTTCCTAATAAAGGAAGTATTCAAGCAGAGGTGGTGTGAGCATAAAGTCATAACATCAGTGAGGTGAGACCCCAGATCTGGAGGAGGATGGTATGCTAAAGGACCTCTGTGGGTTCTTCCACTCCAAACTTACATGATTTGGGGCATCGTTTCAATAAAAAGAAATGTCAACATTTACCAGCCTACCAGGTACAGGTAGTGGTTGATACATCCATTCTTTCAGTATTTCATTACCACATTAGGTGGATTCATTAATTCAAAAAATATCTCTGCAGGGGAGAGAGTATTATTTTGTCCCGGTAAAGCTGACTTGAATGAGAAAGCCAAATCCCACAGCTAATAAAGGGCAGAGGCAAGAATAAGATCCGTACAACCTAACCAGGAGTCTAGTCCTTCCTGCACTGTCTGCACACTCTTTATAGCCATTTCTAGCGTTTTTATGCAGAGACAGAGCACTCCTTAATTGCAACAGTGATTGCTTAGTGATCTCACAAACGCGCATCCTTTTTATTACCATCATTTTAAGTGCCTTTCTGAGCATTTTTCTGCTCATTTGCAACCCGTTAATAACATTGGCTTTATTCACTTGGATAATGCTTAAGTTTATGAAGTTCTTCCACTAATATTATTTCACTGAGCTTTACAGAAACCCTGTGAAGTATCCAGAACAGGCATTGTGAGTGAAGAAATGTGTGTGGGTGTTGAAAGGTTAAGTGCTCATTGAAGATAACGCAGTTATGGAATTGGTACCTCAAGGCATATCTTCCAGTTACAAATGCCAAATAATCTCTTCCTGGCTGTGTTACCAGCCAATTAAAGGATTAATTGGGAAAGTAAAGTATGACTTTATTTCCATGATTTTCCTAGAGCAAAATACAGTCCTCTGACCAAATCTGGCCCCTGGCCTGATTTTGTAAATAAGGTTTTATTGCTATGCAATCAAACTCATTCATTTATGTATTATCTATGGCTGTATCCCTGCCACCACAGAAAATCTGGGTAAATGCGCCAAAGACTCTATGACAGCCTTAACATATTTACAGTGTAGCTCTCTACAGAAAAGGGTTGCCCTCATTCATCCTAGAGCACATGCCTAGTGCTTGGAAAGTGAAATACTAATTTTCTGGATTGATGGTTTAGTATGAGTAAAAACATAGTGGTGTTTTATCTGAAGTAACTCTCAGGTTTTTGTTTGGTTGGTCGGTTTGGTTTGGTTTTTATTTTTTGGTGTTTTTTTCAGGGGGCGTTCTTTGGTTTTGTTTTGTTTTGTTTGCATCAAATGTTTAAGAACTTCCCTCTCCACCATCAAAACTTGAACCATCTGATCTCTAATCTACAGGATGATTTACTGTCCAATCATTGGTTTACTTACCTTTTTATCACAATGACTTTTTCATGACAATTTTCCACACACTATTGTAGTTTCATCTCAACAAGAACTTTCTTCTCCTTAGCTATTATCATCTTCTAACTTTACTACTCCAAGTGTCCTAAGAAATTACACGTTTCATGCATTTTCCTCTGATTTGCATCTGAAAAATAGATACATTGCCTTTTCTTTACCCTCTAAAGAATAATCTAGCATCTTTTGCAAGAACGATACAGGTTCCTGCGTGGCTCTTGCTGTTTCTCAAAGTTGTAATTACTAACAGTATTTTTAGTCCCGTAAACTCTAATTTTCCATTCTATTTTACTATAGCCCGTTAGTTACAACCTACTGGAAATCACAAAAGCCACAGCTAAAGGGAAAGATTAGATGTGTAACTTGCTCAAACACTTGTCAGATCTTTAGAAAAAGGGAAATAAGTCCTTGGTAATTCAAGAAGGGTGTGATCAGAGTATACATTTCCCTACTGCTGGGCCTTAGAGTTGAGAAAGTTGACAGAGATATGTTCACATACACACTTGAACCCTAAGTTGTAACTAATTTTGAAAAAAACAGACATTTACTAATAAACCCAAAGACAATGTGCTCAAAGGTTACCACATTTGAAGCACAAGAGAAATAATGTAGATATTATAAAACCCTTCTCATCTTTGAGCTCCATCTTCGTGATGGTATTCTGTAATTTTTATTCACTTCCATACTTCAGTTCTTCTTTCTACTTCAATAGGCCTTGCATTAAAGTAGATTGGAATAGTTTTAGCCTCTGCCATCTGGGACTAGCTTCTGCCCTCTGGGACCCCAAATTTTTCTTGGCCTTGGACTACAATGACCTCATTTTTCTTTGATGACATTGGTTATCTTATGCTGAACTGTAACTTGATTGGCATAAATACATGGTATTAGTCAGTGAAAGACAAGGAGGGAGAGAGTGAGGAAGTGCCTCTTGGAGATCCTGGAACAATTCTGGTGCTGAGTCTATTCACCTTGAGAATTTGCAGTTGTTTTGATTAACATTCATTCCAATATTCCAATTGAAAGTTTTACCCCAATGTAGTAATTCTTGTGGGGTATTCCTTGCACTCCCCTTACATTGTAAGAAGGGAACTGCCATTGATTCTGCAACTAATGAGCTGGTAAATGCTGGGTCAATTATTCTGCCCCTCTGAGCTGATTGCCTTGTTTTGAAAATAAACAGCTTTGACTAGAGGTTCTCAAAGTTCTTTTCTATCCCTAAAAGTCTATGATCCTGTGTTCCAGTTGTTATGACTTCACAATAAATTGCCCCCAAATTTAGTAACATAAAACAACTTTTTGTTATGCTCACAGCTTCTGTGTGTTGGGAATTCATGTAGGGTACAGGACAGATGGCTTGTTTCTGCTCCACACTGAGACTCAGCTGAGACACTCAAAGGCTGGCTCCACTGGGCATCAGCTTAGCTGGCTGGAAGGCTCGGGGCTCTGGAAACTGGCTCCTTCAGCTCATTCACGTGTCTGACATCTGGGCTGGAGAGACTCAAACAGCTGAGACCTCAAACAGCTGTGTCTCTGTCTCCATGTGTCCTCTCCAAGTGGTTGCTCCATTGCAGTGTATTCTTGGGGGCCAGACTCCTTACATTGTGGCTTAGGGTTCTCAAGGCATATGTCCCAAAAGCCAGGTAGAAACCATAGCACATTTAATGGCCTATTTTCTGAAGTTAACAGGGCAGTTGTGCAGATTGCTGCATGCCTGCAATTTCAGTACTTGGGAGGTTGAGACCGGAGAATCACGGGTTTGAGACCAGCCTCAGCAACTTAGTGAAACCCTCATCAACTTAGCGAGAACATGTTTTAAAATAAAAATAATAAAACAAAAGAGGGCTAGGGATGTACCTCAGGAGTAGAATGCCTCTGGGTTCAATCCCTGTTACCAAAAATAAAAGTTATCAGGGCCATTCCCCTGTAGATAAAGCTCACCCAGACTGACGGAGGAATGTCAGTGAGTGGTACATTTCTAAAATAACATGTAGAGTGATATATAATATTACCACCTCTGGAAAATACATGATCACATCATGTAAAAGTAGCTTCTCAGCCAGACCTGGTGGTGCACGCCTAAAATCTCAGTCCTTGAAAGGCTGAGACAGGAGGATTGCAGGTTCACAGCCATGCTCAGCAATTTAGTGAGGCCCTCAGCAACTTAGTGAGACCCTGTTTCAAAATAAAAAATAAATTAGGACTGTGGATGGATAGAGCTCAGAGGTACAATGCCCCTGGGTTCAATCTCTAGTACCACAATAAATAAATAAATAAATAAATAAATAAATAAATAAATAAATAAGTAGGGATATAGCTCAGAGGTAGAATGCCCCTGCATTTAATCCCTAGGATGAAAGTAAATGAAAAGAAAAGAGAAAAGTAGCTTCTGAGTATGTTTGATTTAGGATGGATAGAATTAATTAGTTATGATTTCCTCTGTCTTGAAGTCCTAGCATTAGAAAAGGAAGTGATGTTGTTAGGCAAAGTTATAATGAGTAGACAGTTGAGAGCTAATGGTATAGGTTCCTGTTCAAGTGTAAAGTCCTGAGAACCATGAAGACCAAGGGCTGGAGAAGGTCACCGTCCTACTCATCACTCAGGAAGATGGCCATTTGCCTTCGTCCTACTCTTCGTTCCAGTAGGGCTCTCCACAGACTGAAGGTGGCCCACTGCACTGGGGAGGGCTGCCTGCTCCACCCCATCATTGCAAATGCTAACCTCTTTCAGAAGCACCTCGCACACATACCTAGATACCTGGGCATCCAGACGCCCAATCAAGTTGACCCATGAAATTAACCCTCCCAGTGCTATTGGAAGTTCTTGATCTGCCTAACCTATGAAACCTCTTCCTATGTTTTGGGAATCAGCTAGAATTTACTTTCTGTAGACGCTGAAAAGGACAGATAGGTACTCCCTCCCCAGTTAGTGAGCACACTGGCATCTGACCTAAGCTTGGCCAAGTCATGCTCCTGGTGTCAACTGGGACGCACTGAAGTGAGGGAGTTCAGATCCTGTTCTGTGTTGGCAAGTCTAGCAGATATTGAACAGCAATGGTGCAAGTCACAGCTGCTAATGTGACCTCATCAATCCCCCACAGCCTGAGCTGTAGTAGATCCAGCCACGCAGCTGCTTGTGACTCCCTTCTGGCTCCCTTGAGTCCTGTGTTTGCTCTGCTCTAGTTCTTGAGATGTTACCCGATGTCCATGCAATAAATTTTTTTTTTCCTTTGTGTTAGCAAAAATCCTTTTCAGTTGTTTGCAAGCTGCAAGCAAGGACATTAATGATTATAGTAAACTGCTGTGGCAAACTTTTTAAAATAAATATAATGAATGCTAATAGGGCACTATTTATACTGGGTCCTGTGCAAGAAGCTGACAATCTCAGATAAATAAGTCAGAATATTTCCAGGAGGCGGTTTAAGGACTCTTGTGTCATTTCTTCACCCAGTTGTAATTCTAACACATCTGCCTCTCTTGAGTAAGGCAGATACCAGAGCTTCTAGACCAGCTGGTCTTAGACAGTGTAGAACATTTAGGGAAACCTCACAATACAAAAATAAATTCTTAAAACTGAAAACCAGCTGGGTGCAGTGGTGAATGCCTGTCGTCCCAGACCTTGGGAAGCTGAGACAAGAATATCTCAGGTACAAAGCCAACTTTAGCAACTTAAGGAGACACTCAGCAACTTAGGGAGACACTTGACAACTTAGCAAGAACCTGTTTAAAATATAATAGGGATTGGAAGTGTAGTTTAGAAGTAGAATGCTCCTGGATTCATCTCTCAAACAAAACAACAACAACAACAACAACAACAACAAAAAACTACAGGCTTCAGGAGACAGGTTGAATGACTGACTATGGAGATTCAAATTTATAGTCTAGTAGGTAAAGCACGAAACATATCTCAACCCTCTCATTTTAGAAAATAA
>PVLC010048113.1:0-10905 GCA_004027655.1 Graphiurus murinus
ATCATAATTATCCTTTTTCTCCTACTCTTACATGCTCTAACTTGAGAATCCTGAAATTAGGTTTTTAGTATCAGTGAAGTTCATTTCTTGGCTGCGTAGCCCAGCTTGTCATGAATGTGTAATCCAGATGCTGTTGCCTGGAAAGCCTGAAGCCTTCCAACTACATGGGGTTATATACTCTTTAAAATTTAAAATGAGGTGAAGTGGACCAAGAATCTAAACGATAGGTTTGTAAAATCCTGGTTCCTTCTTAGTCTGATATCCTCTTTCCACTCTTTAGAGTCATTCTCTTCTCTCTCTTCCAAAGCAAATCAAGATATCTTGTCAGTCTCCTTCCTTTCTTCCTCAGTGTGTTTCTGAAATTCTGTGTTGATTTTCTTTCCCTTATTCTTCCAAGTTGTCACAAGAAACTAAAAATTCCCCAACTTTAATCATAAGTCACTGAACCTTTTCTTCCTCTCCATTTTCTATGAGGAGGTGGACATGTCATATGTAACACTTGTAAAGAATCTCTATAAATTTTCCTAGTGAAAAAGAATCATCTTCCTAAGAGGAGTTTCCACAGAAACACACTCCGTTTAAACCTATACTCAATACTAGCCTGCATATATTTTCTTCTCTTTCCTTCTCTTAACTTGGTTCTTAATTTATGGTGAAATGATGCAGGCATTATAAACTTTTTTCTGAGTTATTTAAATAAATGTTCTAAAATTTTGATCATTTATAAAGTGATTAAACTGAAGGTAAAGGTTTCCCTTCCCCTTTATGTTCATAAAACTTAATTTTGTTTTCCATGGAAATTGTATATTAGTAAGTTTCATTGCATATTCTTTGATCTTAAGATAATTTTCCCAGTTTAAAACAATTGAAAACTGAAAATGATATTTTATTTCTTTGTATATGTTAAAGATATATCACAAAAAATTAATATTGAAATAGAATATTCAGCATTTTGATTAGCCATGGGATGTGAAGAGTCTACATCCAAGTATATATAAAATTAAAGCCTGGGTCTTTAATATGTTAAGTTCATCTAATAGTATCACCTGTTACTGTGTTCCTTTAAATACATTTCTAGTTGTTCTCCTGGGATGTGCTTCCTAAAACAGTGTATTCTGATCTTTACTGCTTATTAGAATAATTTAGAAGAGAATTAAGAAAACACAAATACCTTAGTCCTACCCCCAGAGATTATGTATTAATTAGTGTTGGATGGGTTCCAGTGTTTGTTTTCTGTTTATTTTGTTTCTAATGTGCAGCAGAGTTGAAAGCAACTATCTTAAAGTGAAGTAAATGTTTCCCTTTTATTTCCCATTGTGGCAAATTCTAAAATGTTCACTTAAAATTGGTTTCTAGGATACTAATAATCCCTTCCTTCCTCATCCCATCTTTATTCTGTACTACATTCTGTACACGTATGTTCTAAACCTTATATAAGAAAAATTGGCAACTGAATGAAAACAAATCTAATTTGCTTTAAGAAAATATTAGATGGGGTAGATATTCATGAATTACACACCATGGAATATACGATATATTTTGTCTCTGAACAATATTGAAGCATGACATTTCTGACAAAACTTGTAACAAATAAATCTTAGAAAAGAGGGAAAACATGAAACACATTCCTTATCCTAAAATGACATTGCTGCAGAGAAGAAAGCACTATGTGATGTTAATAAAATTGGTCAGACAAAACACTAGTTTTGTCTATTTATAAACAGTGCAATAGAATTATAGCCCTGCCAAAATTCTTTGCAATGCTATGCCTTATTTTTTTCCACCTCAGGTCAAGCTCTAAGTGTTATACCCTTTCTCTCTATCTCACTTAATACTAGAGATACATTGAAATTTTTCATTCCCTGCACTCACACCAGGAGCCAGGTGTCTTCTGCCAACAATGTAGAAAGGAGAACTTGGTGTTTGAGTGACATACAAGCTCCTGTGCTTGGCTGGCAGGACACGACTGATGGTCTTATCTCAACTGATTCTTCTCTGATTCTCCAGGACACAGTGCTCTCCCTCCTGCCCTCCCTCCCTCCCTCTTCTTCCTTTCCTTTGATAGAACATAGGGGGACTCTACCACTGAGCTACATTCTCAGACCTTTCTATTTTATATTTTGAAATAGGGTCCGACTAAGTTTCCCAGGCTGACCTCAAACTTGGAATCCTTCTGCTTCAGCCTCCTGAATCACCAAGATTTATAGATGTACACCACTTTGCCCCACCAGATTATTGTTTCTAAAAGTATTGATCGTGAAATTTTTGGAAGAGATGATAGTGGAATTATTGCTTAATTGAGTAACAATATTAAAACTAGTCTATAGTAAGATGTTTTCTTAAAATCCATACTAGACATTATTACAACTAAAGTTTACATAATATTATGCATATATCCTAGAATGTACACCTTTCATATAACTTTCTTGAAAATTATAAATATTTATATAACAAGCAGGGATAATTCATTTTAACTGTGTAGATTTATTTATTAATTTATCCAGTGCACATTAAGTGATAGGTGAGTACAGGAGAATGCAGTAACATTTTGTAGTGTGTGTGTGTGTGTGTGTGTGTGTGTGTGTATGTGTGTGTGTGTGTGTGTGTGTGTTGCTGGGGGTGAAGCCCAGGGGCATTCTATCTCCAAGCTACACCCCCCTGCCCTATTTATTTTTTATTTGGAAACAGAATCTTGCTAAATTCCTGAGAACCATGGTACATTTCTGAGGTTGGCTTCAAATCTGCAATTCTCCTGTCTCAACCTCCCAAATATTGATTACAGGCATGCACCACCATCCCCTGCTTTTTGTCTACTTTTGCAGATGCCATTTTCACATACAAAAGAATTACAAGTAAAGTACAATGTGCAGAATATGATGGATTATTATATGTCAATTTCAAAAAAATTAGAAATGATATACAGTTCCTAGAAACACAATACTAACCAAAATTGACCTAGGAGAAATAGATTCCTATTTCTGAGTAATCCTAAAATTATTGAAACAATAATTAAAAATCTTCCCATAGGGAAAAATTACAGACTGAAATGATTCTCAAAGGGAATTCATACACATAATAGCATTATATAATATGTATGTCAAATCATAAGCTATATCAAACAATAGAGAAACAAAAGTCCTTCTCTATTCGTATTATGAAACTTTCATTTCATTGACACCAAAATCAAAGCTGAATGAGGAAAGACTAATTAAAGAGTGTTCTCCCTTGTGAAAATATATGTAAAAATCTTTAAAAAGCAAGCAATATTTTTAAATTATGCTACAATATGATAACTTAGGTCTTATACCAGGATTGTGATGTTATTTATACAATATGGGAAAATAACTCATAACAGTCTAAATTATGCATTAATAGAGCTTTATAATATCTGAAATTAAACATGGAACAAAGAGTAATTGAAAGGAAATTCCCTAACCTGAAAAAGAATACCCAAAAGAAAACTCCTGCAACAAATATAACCTCAGTGGTGAAATGATAAATGTTTTTGTTAAAATCTGGAGAAAAAGAAAAATGAGTCACCATTGTTTCCATTCATTCATTCCATCCCCATTGTAATAAGACAAAAGAATAAAAAGGAACACACTAAGGATACCTTAGTTTAGGTTTGAAAAGAAAAATAAACTCATTTTTCAGTCTCTCTCAAACAACATGTCAATTTAATTCTATATAAATAAAAAATTTGCATTGTCATTCACAATAGCAACAAGTATATAATGAACTTTTAAAAACCACCTGCAAAATATAGGAAAATATTAAATGTGCAAAATTATAAAATATTTTGAAGGCAATTAGGTAAGAGCTAAACAAACAGAAAGAAAGGTAATATTTGTAAAAGAAGAAGTTGATTTTAGTAAAGATTTTAGTTCATTTCAAATTGGTATGCTGATTTACTATCAACACATCAAATAGGATTTTTATAGTTCTGAAAGATAATTCTCATATACATGTGGAACATTAAAGACCCAAGTCCAAGACATTCTATGAACACTTAGTAAAGGGGTTGGAGATATTTATAATTTAAAATTTTATATTGAAATAGTATTTGACATCTATACTATCGATTAAATATAACAAAACATTTTTTCAGCATCAACTATATTCTTATTTGTCTTAAGGTTTAGTAATTTAGCAGCAATAGAGCAAACAAGACCTTGTTATTCTGCAGCTTATGCCAAAGTTGAGTGAATAAGAAAAACATATTAGTGATAATTGCCAGGGAGAAAAGTTATGCAAGACTATAAGGTAGAAAGTGTGTGTGTGTGTGTGTGTTTGAAAGAAAAAGTAAGATACAATTTTATTTATTTATTTATTTATTTATTTATTTATTTATTTATTTATTTATTCTTTGGTACTGGAGATCAAATCCAGAGGCATTCTACCTATGAGCTACACCTCTAGTCCTATTTTATTTTATTTTTTATTTTGGAACAGGATCTCACTAATTTGCTAAGGACCTTGCTAAGTTTCTGAGGCTGGCTTGGAACCCACAATTCTCTTGTCTTAGCATCTCAAGTACTGGTATTATAGTTGTGCACCACCACACCTGACTAGGGTACAATTTTAGATAAAGAAACTAGCAAAGTCCTTATTGTAAAGGTTGCACTGTTGTCGAAAACTAAAAGAAATGACAAATGACAGAGAGAACTCGAGTGTATCACAATGGGTGGTGAGGCAATGACGATGTAATGAGTAGTTCTTCGAAAATTAGTTAAGGATATGAAAGGCAGAATATGCTTATTTCTTATAATGCTTTTGAAAATCCAATTGAGTTAAAGGCTTAAATGTAAATGACAAAACTTCATGAGGATAAGAAAACAAATACTGTAATATATATTTGGATATTGGAATTAAAGAAGTTTTTAAAAATAAGACCTAAACAGGATCAAATCCTAAAAGAAAAATTACAAATTTGACTATATCTACCAGTATGTACCTAACAAAGGTGTATGATTACAATGCACCAATAAAAAAAAAATTTAAATGATGTAGAGATACTATAAGCCACAAATTTGGAGGAGTTATTTTAAAATGTTTTGAAGTAAAAGAGTCTTAGTATCCAAAATGTATAAAAATGTCTTATATACTAATAAGAAACCAACATTAATATAAAAATATTTAATAACTAAAGAGTTTGGCTTTACCCACTCAGAAGGTAAGAACAGAGGACAGGTGTGATCTAAGCCATGCTTTTCAAGCACAGGCTGGCTGCTCTGTGTGTGTGTGTGTGTTTGTGTGTGTGTGTGTGTGTGTGTGTGTGTGTGTGTGTGTCTGTAGTACTGAAGACTGAACCCAGAGGCATACTACCTCTGAGCTACACCCCTAGCCATATTTTATTTTTATTTTGAAATATGGTCTCACTAGTTTTATGAGAGAGTCTCATTACTTGCTGACGCTTTTCTCGAACCTCTGACCCTCTTGTCTCAGCCTCCCAAATACTGGGATTATAGGTGTGCACCACCACACCCAGCCTGGCTGCTCCTTTGAGTAGAGACTCCAGGAGAGTCAGAGAGGAAGTAATGCCACTTCATGGGAGATGCCTGCCACTAGCGTTTTGGCCAGGGAAGCAGTGATAAATGATCCAAGGAAGGCTTTGGGGAAGGATTGGGTCTGTAATAAGGAAAAGAGGAATGAACAGTGACTCTTAGGTTTTTAACTCAAATGATTAAAAGATAATAAAGGAAAATTAGCTATATCTGCTAATCACTCATTTTCCTTCAGTATTTTCTTCCATATTGTCTGCTAGGCTTCTGAGATTCATCCTCCCATGTTCATTCAGGAATACAAAGATCAACAGATTTCACGTTCACTTTAATAACATTGCAATTAAAATTTTGAAGTTCTCTAAATACGTAAGAATATGTGGAATTGTGGATACTCACTGCCAAATTTGCTGATAACACTTTTTCTAACCTTGAAGAATATGCAAAACAGAGCTAAGAAGAAGAAAAGTGTTGCATTAGGCTTTATTTTGAGATCTCCATTTAAAAGAGGTCCTTCTTGTGAAGAAGAGCAATCTTTGGGAATTGCTGGTTCCAGCTGCCACAGGCAACAATGATTTCCTCCACTTGTTTCAAAAAGGTCAAAAGACTGCAGGCAAGACCCAGCATGGTAACTGATATAATTAGAAGAGAAACTGCATGTACTCTAGAAAATTCCACATTCCAGAGGGTATCAGTGCTATCATATATATGCCAAAATATTAAGACAACTCACAGCATAAAGGGCAATTTGTGTTTAGTCCATTTTTGTCTCTAATAGATGTGCTTTAGGGGAGAAAAATATTAGAATCAAAGATAAATAAGATAGTGTAGTTGACTAGTTAGAGTCTGTTTTACTGTATGTACTTGTTTCCTGATCCAGAAAAAAAAAAAAAAAAAAAAAAAGTTACATCAGAGGAGGGTGCTGCAGTATTTTCTTTTATAAAAAAAGAAAAACTTTTGAATAACGGTGAAATCAATACTCAGGCAAGAAACCGCACTCTGAGGTTGGTATTTTGCCAGCGCATTTTTGCTCAGTCACCACTGTTGATTAGTGCCGTTATATGGCTCATTAAAAGATTTTTGCTTCACAAGCTTTCTGTACTTGAAGCCTCATCTTTACAAATCATTGATGATTGTGCTGCCCTAAAATTTTTAGATTGTTGCCTAAGCCTCCTTACTCTCTTCAATCCTAACCTACCCAATTCTTCCTATAGATTAAGGCTCTATTCATTGTCTTTATAATACAGTGTGTGTGTGTGTGTGTGTGTGTGTGTGTGTGTGTGTGTGTGTGTGTTAGACACAGAGAGAGGTTGCCATTTGTTATATACACATTTATAACACAAAAAAGTTCCTCTTTATTAAAAAAAAACTAATCTTCATTGGTTGGGAATCCTATTTGGCAATCCTGTTTATTTATTTATTTATTTATTTACTTACTTATTTATTTATTTATTTTTGAAACAAAGTTTCTCTGAGGGTCTCACTAACCTACTAAGGCTGGCCTTGAACCTGCAATCCTCCTGTCTCAGGCTCCCAAGTACTCAAGTATTACAGGTGTGTGAGACCAGGCCTGGCTTAATTGTTCATTTTAAAACATTACCTCTTTCCCCTTGTAGGACTGGATTTTCTCTCAATATCTCTTGAGTAAAATAGCAAAATGCCATTCCAAAGGGGGTCCAAACAAAGGCCAACTAAAGCTGTGTGATAATATAAGTTAGCAAGTAGATTCTTTCTGGGGGATGAACTGGAAAGTAGAATCCTTTCTGAAACTGAGAAACTATTCTATATCATGTTTCAGGTGAGGCTACATGGGTGTATATATAACTTTAAAACTCATGTGCTTTCTAATGTAGATAAATTATACTCTGGTATAAAATTAATATTAATCTCTTTTCATCCTGTGCCTTTCAATTCCTATTTAGGTCACACAATCACTTTTTCAGATGCCATTATTGTTTTAAACAAATTGCTGATCTCTGCCTTCTCCAGACAGACATAATATGTGGCAAATACAAGAAATAATAGGTAGGTAAGTAGTAGATATTACAAAAAATAAAACTGTCAGATATCAAACTTCCACAAAAAAGACAACATTTTAATATTGAATCTTCAGACTATATTTCATAATACCACATGAATATTGTCATATGGAAGTAAAAATTAGCAAAAAGAAACAATATAAATTGTATGGTAAATTTGAGAAGTAATTGATTTGTCTACAGAAAACCAAATAAAAATGATTATTTTTCTTTAGAAATTTCTTTGATTGTAATAAGAGAGGAAATCTTTTAACTATTTCTTCTAAATCTCACTCTCTATGTCCCTATCTGCAACTGTGGTTTTATCTATATTTGTATAAAGTTTTATATATAAAGATGGAAACATTTAGAATAATTTTATAATTAAATATAATAGTATAAACATTGAGATGAGTGATTGAAATAAACTAGAAGTCAAAGTCTCTAGAGAAGATTAAAGAACCAGAATGCTAAGTTATGGGAAATGTCTGCTAAAAGAATGTAGAAGAAGATTTGGAATAAAATATACAAGTATTTTTGATGTTAGGAAATTATTCTAAAGAAGTGGCCATTATTTGGACCTCATAACATTAAAAGTTTTCTATATGAATAAATATAAATTCTCATAGCAATTTATGTCTAATTGTAACAGCTTAACCTGATGAATCTCATAATATGAGCCAAGAATTAAAATAACCAAGAATGGATTGTTCAAGTTTTGTAGAATACTGCACCAAGATGAGAGTTAAAGAGTGACAGAGAAGCAATGGAGATGAAGTGAAATTAGGAGCAAGATAGACACCTATCTTTAGGCTTAGTGAGACAAGAGATAGGAAAAACAAAAACATTTTCCATGTGAAGAAAAATCTCTTGAGCTGTTATCCTCAGGGGGAAAAAAAACAAAACTAAGAATCATCCAGCAAAAAAATGTTGAAGCCTAGGATTATGCTGACTATAGTTCTGGGGAACTGAGAGACAGTGGAAATGTTGGAATTTCAGGAAGATGTACAATGAAAGCCAGTAAAATAACATTGGAATTCTATGGGGATGAGAATCTGACTGAAGAGAAATGACACAGGAATTTGGGATTCTTGTGTTGCTATAGCATTTGTCAAAGGAGACTGGTGGTAAGACTCTGAGTTTGGGAGGAGATATGATACTGACAATGTTCTGAGAAGAAGAATACAAACTAATGACCAAGCTATCATAAAGATCAAATTATAAAATTAGAATTACATGAATAAAAGATACCACTTAAAATCATGATTTACTACTTAAGTCAATGATACCTTCAATCAATATACTCAGGCAAAGCAAGGAGAGGTTTAAGGCACCAAGAATATTTCTCCAAATCCTGCTCATATGTTTTACATTCCCTGGGCCCAAATAATGCATTCAGTTTCTAATAAAATACGTGGATTACCACATGGAGCAAGGCATGTTTACATTATAAGACAAATACATTTCATACCAAGATAGCTACATAGCTTATATGACAGTTTCCACAGAGTTATACTTCCTTAATCTATACATTTTTAATTTGTTTACCAAAAGTAATCCTAAACCAGGGCCATCTTATTAAAAATATTCAACAGATAAGGACTCTCTTCTTAACAAATACAAGCAGTCAATATGTCAAGAGGGCCAGTTATCAAATTTACAAGGAGATTAGATTTATCACCCTCCCACCCCCTGCAAAGAGCATATCCCCAGTAATAGGAACAATACATCCTAAGCAGCTGCTTTAATGCCTTCATCTACAATAAATATTATTTTCAGGGCACTTTTTAATTTTAACTTTCAAACCTAGTGTGTTAGTCAGCTTTTTGTCTCTATGACCAAAATACCTTTCAAGATCAATGTAGAGGGGAAAAAAATTATTTTTGTTCATAGTTTCAGAGAATTCAATTCGAAGTCAGCCAGCTCCTTTGCTCTGTGTCTGAGGCAAAGCAGAACATCATCATGGTGGAAGTGTGTGGGAGAGGAAAGCTGCTCAGTTCAATAATTTTAAAAGCCCCACCTCTGAACTTTACTGCATTGGGGACCATCCTTTCAACATATAAGCTTTTGGGGGACATTCCAAATCCACCCTCAATAAATGGTTATTATTTATTAAATGAATAAATATCAGTGAGTTTGTCTAATTACTGCAATATAAGAGAGCAACACAAAAGCAGGATTTCAAAGCTTCCAATCTGAAGTGAAGGGACATAAGTTCCCCCCCCACACACACACACACTCCATGCAGAAGCTAGGGAGTAATCAGGATACAAACGAGACCTTAGATAATGGAAGAGAAACCCTAGTGGAGGCAATGAGTGGATCTAGGGAAGCATGGAGGGAGGGGAGAGGGAGAATTAATGAAGGAATCACTTACACTAACATTCTATACATATGTGAAATTACCAATGCCAATCTCAATGCTATGTACTGGGAGAATTAATGAAGGAATCACTTACACTAACATTCTATACATATGTGAAATTACCAATGCCAATCTCAATGCTATGTACTGGGAAGAGGGGGGAGTGGGTAGAAAGCTGGGGGAAGCTCACCACGTGCTGTGAGCATGTATGTCCCTGTCCCTCTGAACTACATTATAATGTGAAACCACAATACACCAATAACCAAGTATGTACACACCAAGTAGATGTATGCACACATATATGTATATAGATACCCTCATATATATATATAATATATACATACACCTATACATACATATGTATATGGACATATTATATACATAGATATATACACATATACATATGTGTACATGCTAGCTATGTACATATGTATATACATAGATGTATAGGTAATACATCTATGTATAAATAATACATCTATGTATATATGTGTGTATATTTACATATATGTATGTATGCATGTAGGTATGTGTGTATATATACACACATAAAATAAACGAGCAAGATTCCACTTTGTATACACCAAAAATTTGATATCCTCTCTGCTTATAACTGATTTGTCAAAAATAATTTATATTAGGTTATTTTGCAGAAAGTGCTTTGAGAAGGTGAAAGGTGGCAACTTCCCGATCTACACCCACCTATGCCTTCTTTCCAGCTCCCTACACAAGCATCAGCCTGCTCACTGTCTATAGAAAAAAGTGAAAGAAGATGGACACAATGGCAACAGACTTGTAATCCCAAGTACTAGGGATGCTGAGGCAAGAGGATTGCAAGTTTGTTCAAGGCCAGCCTGGGAAATTTAGGGAAACTTATCTACAAATAAAATTTTAAAGTGGACTGGGGATGTAACTTAGTGGCAGAGCACTTGCCTAGCATGTGCAAAGGCCTGTGTTCAATCATAATATCAAAAGGAGGGAGGGAGGAAGGGAGGAAGAGAGAGAGAGAGAGAGAGAGAGA
>PVLC010048114.1:0-10740 GCA_004027655.1 Graphiurus murinus
GGGAGTGTAGCTCAGTGGTAGTGTGCTTAGCATGAGCAAGATACTGGGTTCTATTTCCAGCTACACCCCTCCCCACACACGGTGAGTGAACAAAACTTGTACAAGTGTTTGTGTGTGGCAGGATGCTGGGGATTGAATTCTTGCTAGGCAAGCACTCTATCACTGAGCTACATCCCCATTTCTATACAAAGGATTTTAATGCATACAAGAATCATTAAGTAACTCCCCCCCACCCCCCAATCAGGTTAAACATAAGGTCATCCTTTAATTCACTGTCCACCAACCTGTTCCCTGTTGTGGCACACAAGGAAATAACATTTTACTGAGGTGTACTACAAACTGTGAATGAAATTACTCTTGGTGGAAACTAGCTCAGGAATGTAGGTGGCTCTGCAGTTTGAGTTCTGTTCATTTGCTGTTTTAATAATTACTCCAAGAAAAGGATTTTTAAAAGAGTTCTTTTAACACATTTGCTTACACTTGTATAAGTGAATTGTACAGACACAAAAACTAACAGGAAATGCTTGTTCACATTTGCACTGTAACCATTTACTTCAAGAGAGGACATACTAAATTTTGAAAAATCAAGCCTAAAGCTACAATGTTAAATTATGAACTCAAAGCCATTTGCAATTTAAGTGCTCTCTCATATAAAGCATCAAAAAGTTAATACAAGTACTAGTCTTAAGCAGTCACACAAGTCTAAGCCACATTTATTTGCACATGTATAGTAATGGGCAACAGATACTCAAGTTCATACAAATTTATAAAACGACAAAGTTAATCACTTGGTACACTTGTGTGTTATCTTGCTTACATATTCAAGTCTAGATGAACTTCCTTCATTTTGTAAACTTTCATACAATACTTCCTTAAACAAAAATTCTTGAAAACACATATTGGCATGTTTCAGTTAGGGCCAACACAAAAGTTAAGACAAGATCACAAACGAGAAACCCAAGTTTAGAAGATACTTCTAACCTCCCTCCCCTAAAAAGAAGTGATTATCTTAAAGATTGGAGATGTTGTTATCACACAAGTAATAATGAAGACAAAAGAATGATGCTCCCATAAGAAAGAAAATGACAACCAAATCAAATTGTTTTAAGTCATCTACCAACTGTCTGGTTTAAATGAGAAACAGGAAAATGCTTAGATTAAAATGAGAGGAAAATGACAACCAAATTAAACTGTTTTAAGTTATCTACCAAACTGTCTGGTTTAAATGAGAAACAGGAAAATGCTTAGATTAAAATGAGATTAGAAAATAGCAAATGATTTTTAAAGAGAACTATTCCCCCTCAAAGTGATGAAGATCTCAAAATAATTTTCTAAGGCAAATAAAAGTGAGAAAACCTAAAATATTCTAATCATGTTCAGTATCTAGTGATACAAACTGAAAATGATATTGAGGGCATTTATTATACAAGTGTCAACGAGGACATCCCAGAAATAATGAAAGAAATGCACATTTATTTCTACAAAAGCAATGTATGATACAGAATTAGAAGGGAACAGACCAGACTTAAAGGTTTACCTATTAAAATATACAGATTCTTACTGAAGAGTATAGGATATTTAAAAAAGATGACAAGGGATGTTAATCTTCTTTATTATTATTATTTTTACATATTTTGGAACCTCACATAATTTTGATAAATAACTCTTACAAAATTATGCAAAAAGTACAAGAATGTCTGGTAAACAAACAGTTTGTATTTTCCAAAAAGATTTTTTACAACATGCAATTTTTAAGGCAGCATCCTCTTTATAAGGAAAGATAATCCTTTTACTCATCAAGAAATCTTCTGCTGCAAAGAATAGGCTAAGAAAGCCTGGTTTCTTCCATTAACGCCTTTTGTCTTTCCTGTCTGATTTTCGGTCTCTTTCACTTCTTGAAGATCTTTTGCCTGAACGACTACTCTCTGATATAGACCTCTTTCTGTCGGACCGGGAATTCTTATCCTTTGATCCTTTTGCATCTCTACTACTACCACCTTTTGAAGATTTGTGACTTCTTTCTAGTCCTGAAGTATCCCTTCGTTTCCGATCCACACTCCTTCTGTGCTTTCTATCTCTATTATGTCCCCGTCCCCTACTACGACTTCTACTCTCACTACTGCTACTAGTGCTGCTGCTACTATCTCTGCTGCTGCTACCACTAGTACTGGAGCTACTACTGGAACTGCTTCGACTACTACTACTGCCACTACTAGAACTGCTCCCACTGCTGCTACTAGTTGAACTGCTACTAGAACTACTGCTGCTACTGCTTCGACTTCTACTCTTGCTTGTTTTATTTCTAGCTCGACCTCTACTTCTGCTTCTAGTTTTGGTTTTGGTTTTGCTTTCTGAATGTACTGTTAAGACTGGCTCTACTGGCACCTCAGCGAGTTTTACAGACTCTACGGGAAACTCCTTCCGCTCAGGTAGTAAATTCCCTTGCTCCTGAATAACCTGAGGTGGTGGCTGCAAAACAGCTAACGGCAAAGTCTCAGACTGAGAGAGAGGCTGGGGTTGGAGCACTGGTTGGGACTGAGATTGGGCCTGAGGATGAGGCTGAGGCTGAGGCTGGGGATGGGGCTGAGGCTGAGGCAGGGGCTGAGGCTGAGCCACAGGCTCAGGTTGGGGCTCAGATTCTTTTTCTTCTTTTTCCTCAGACTCCTTTTCCATTTCTATAGTACTAACATTCTCTTTTCCAGGAGAAAGAGATTTACATTCTTTATCTGGCTCAACTTCGAATTCCATCTCTGGCTCCAATTCTTTGCTAGTTTCATTTTCTGAAGGCTCTATACTTTCAACTTGATTAGTTTCCATTACCTCCTGCTCAGCAATTACATTTTTGACATTCTCAACCATCTCTAGGACATCCATCACTTCTTCAGGCTGACTATCCTGCTGCTTCTCACTCTCCCTTACCTCAGTTTCCTCTTCCAGCTTAATTTCCATTTCCTGTTTCTGCTCCTCCTCCTCCTGTTCTTTCTCTGCATCGCTATGAACTAAACCTGTTTCCTTTTCCTCTTCCTCTCCTGCTTCCTCTATTTCTACATCATTGTGCTGATTACCTGTCTCCTCCAAATCTTCCTCTCGCTGAACCACCTTACCCTCTTCTTGTTCCGCCTTCTGTTCTTCATTACGCACCACCTGAGGCTCTTTTTCCTTCATTGTTTGTCTTCTAGGCCTAGCCTCCATTTTATTTATTTGCTCTGCAAATTCGATGCGTCTACCTTCAAATAAAGCTAAAGAATAAAAATTTACATGTGTAGTTTACTGTAATTTAAAAAATTTGAAGTAGCAATTTTAAACCTGGACACAAATTGTCATTTGCTTCATCTAATGTCTTTTTGTAAAAAAATAAGAAAAAAATGTTGATTATAGCAAGTAACTACAAAAGCAAAGATCCACTAGAAACTTAAATACTAAGAAATTGGTAGCAGGAAAAACTGGACCACATCTAATGAAAAAGAAGTCAATCTTTTGCTACTTACCTTTAGGTTTGATGAAAATTAAATCTTCTTTAAAGCAGAACCAGCTTTATAGGATCATATGCATTATTTTCTGATCCCAAGGAAAAACAAATCACCTAATCACCATCTTAGCAGTCTATTTCTCCAAGTGTGTATCCCCCATAAATTATTCCGATGTTCATTTTTGTCTTTCTTCATTAGCACTTTATGTGGCTACTAACACTCTAAGCAAAGAGAAAGTCTTACACAAATACTTAGGAAAACTACCTACCTATTGAAATGAGTTTCAGGTTAAACTCGATCATGAAATACTCCTACATTCCAACCTCACTATTATCTCAGAATATCCTTAATTAAGCCACAATTACTTTATTAAATAATTAAGTTTTGTGTCAATTGTATTATTTTACCTATTTAGAAAATTTTCAATGGGCTTCTTCGTGTACTTACCATTCATTTTTCTCTGTGATTCTTCTATTAGTTTTTGGGTAGCTGGACACATTCTTCCAGGAATATAGAACAAATGGGGCTTAGTCTTAGTTCTTATATATTTAATTATCTTGGCATTATGCTCATTCCATTCTTCTTGCTAAAAAAAAAGGTAAAAGGTCAGTGTTTTTGTAAACACAAAGGATCACAAATCTCAGAATTCCAAAACAATACTCACCAGCTGCGCAAGCTCAACCTTCTGTTCCAAAAGTCGCAGTTCTGTCTGTTTAGCACGTCGCTCTTCAAACAGTTCTCGCCTCTCATTTTCAACCTGTTTTCTCTCTTCTTCTGCCTGAACTTCAAGTTTTTGTTCAATTTCCTGGCGCCTCTTTTGCTAAACATAAGGAATAATCTGATTTAATACCCATGTACAGTTAAAGAATGATTCTGTGCGTTTTGACTGCATGAGCATTGCAGTTCTAGTAGATACAGTTATCTGATGTGCTTTACAGTTCTAATGCAGGGTACTCACCGATTTGAACGTAGCATGTGGAATTTGGTTTGTTTTTTTTTTTTTTCAGTACTAGGGATGGAATCCGGGGGCATTCTACCTCTGAGCTACAGCCTCAGTCCTATTTTTTCTTCTTTATTTCGAAACAGGGTCTCACTACGTTGCAAAGGGCCTCACTAAGCAGCTGAGGCTGGCCACGAACCCGGATCCTCCAGTCTCAGCCTCCCAAATGCTGGGATTACAAACGTGCACCACCACGCCCAGCAGCATGTGGAATTTGGAACTGACTACAATTTATCTTTCAGGAAAATCAGAGGATTTTCCACAGAAATATCAACATTTCAATGCAAGTTAAATATACTATGAAAAGCCAAGGAATTCTTATGCTATTGTTTCTAGAGGGCCAAATATTGCCTTTGAGATGTAAGTCAGTCTTAAACAGCATCACTGAACTAGTTCCAAGATAAAACTCTTTTTTTTTTTTGTGGTACTGGGGATTGAACTCTGGGGCATTCTACCTCCGAGCTATATCCCCAGCCTTATTTTTTATTCTTTATTTTGAAACAGGGTCTCACTAAATTGCGGAGTGCCTCACTAGGTAGCTGAGGCTGGCCCTGAATCTGGATCCTCCGGTCTCAGCCTCCCAAATGCTGGGATTACCAAACTCTTGTTTGAAAGAAAGCAGAAACCTAAAGAATTGAAGGCACTTGTCTAAGACTGTACAATGACATTAACCCAAACCCAGGTACATTTTATGTCCCAGCTATACCCTCAGCCCTTCGTATTTTTAAATTTTGAAACAGGGTCTTGCTAAGTTGCTGAAGCTGGCCTTGAACCTCTGATGCTCCTGTCTTAGCCTCCCAAGTACTGAGATTATAGTACAATCATGCCTAGCAGGACTCAGGCTCTCTAGATTTATGGACCAGGACTCTTTGTACCACAAAAGAAGTTTATTTGATACATAGTACCTCAGAAAAGACCAGTTAAAAAATACAACCACCCCAGAAAGATGGATAAGGTTTTTTTTTGGTACTGGAGATTGAACCCAGAGGCATTCTACCTCTGAGCTATACCTCCAGTCCTGTTTTTTTTTAAATTCTTTATTTTGAAACAGAGCCTCACTAAGTAGCTGAGGTTGGCCACGAACCCAGATCCTCCTGTCTCTGTAATCCCAATCCTGGGATTACAAGCATGTGCCACCATGCTCAGCTGTATTATAAGATTTTACTCGGCTTTATTTTAGGCTTGCAATTAAGTCTCAAGAGAGATTTTAAGCCCTTTTTAAAAACATTAATCTCCTACCACTAATAATTTAAATAATCAAAGCAAAACAAACAAAAAAAATTGTATAAATACCCTTTCGGTAGCAACAGTAGATTCTTGTTTAAATTTCTGAAGGGTGCCCATCAACAAGCCAAATATTCGTCGGTTCCTAAAAAACAAAAGAGAAAAATAAATCTTTTATTTCTGTGGCACTAAAGATTGAGCCCGGGGGCATTCTGCCTTTGAACTACACCCCCAGCCCTATTTTTTTTTTAATTGTGAACAGTGTCAATAAGTTATAGGCACTGGGCCCACACCTGTGATCTTATCTCAGCCTCCCATGTACTGGTATAACAAGCATGCACCACAGCGCCTGGCTAAAAAACAACTTTAATAGGATCCATTTCAGCAGAGTGTGGTGGTGCACACCTGTAATCCCGGTACTTGGAAGGCTGAGACAGGAGGATTGAAGGTTCGAGGCCAGCCTTAGCTACTTAGGCCCTTGGCAACTTAGTGACACCCTGTTTCAAAAAATAAAAGAATAAAAATAAGGCTGGGGGTGTAGCTCCGAAGTGGAACGCCCCTGGGTTCAATCTCCAATGACACACACACACACACATACACACACAGATCCAATTCAGTACATCTGCTATTTTCCAAGAGATATTTGAACTTACAATTTTTCTTAAAACGGTTTTACTTTTTTTAGTGTGTATGTGTGGTACTGGGGATTGAACCTTGGGGTGCTCTACTACTGAGTCTCATCCCCAGCCCTAATTTATTTTATATTCCAAAACAGGGTCTTACTAAGTTGCTGAGGCTGGCCTCAAATTTATAATCCTCCTGTCTCAGCCTCCCAAGTACTGGAATTACCGGCATGTACCACTATGCCTGGCCATTAAAACTGTGTAATCTGACAGATTTTTTCACTTGAAGCATTTTATAGATACCTTTGCTTTCCCTTTTCATCCATATTTTGATCCTGGATAAGGTCTCGACGTGTGCGTTCTTTGGAGGTAGCTACAACTGAAGACTGCAGTGCTGGCTACAAGAGAAAAATAAAATTCTCAGGAGTTAACTTGTATATGGGTCAGTCTTTTAAATGCAGTATTCTCTAATATGTTCTCTTAATCTCAGTACCTTCTTAACGTCATCATCCTCTGGGTCACTTTCTTGGCGTGATTCTCTTCTTGTCCGTCGCTCTCCGCCCAGCCTGCCATAGGAAAAGTAATTTAAATGACACTGAAGAATTTCAAATAAGTATATACTAAAGACAAATGTCTACTTTTTCTAAGACTTATCTCCAAAAGCCACATTCTATCAGTCTCCATCCCATTTTACTCTTTCCTCTGGCAGAGAAAAGATAAAATATAGCAAATAATGACCAAACTCAACTTTGCTCTCCCATAATATCAACAATTTCTCAGGTTGCTTAAGTTTTAAAGTACAAAATGGAAAATGTGGTATAGACTGACAATTCTCCCTAGCTTACTCTTTTCATGATTGTTATTTTGATAAAAGTTGGGTTATTATGAGTGAAGAACTGAGTTTTGAAGAGTACTAGCTGCCTCACTTCAGTCAAATACCAAGGAATCTCGGGGGAAATGGCATACTACTAATTCTTATGCAATTCAATTCAACAATATTTATTAAATATTTACATTTCTGTACTGCTCCATTGAGTACAGCATACAAGGATGCTTTCAAGAATTCTTAAACATACCTACTGACTGCCCCTTCAAGATCTCTCTGTTTGGCTGGGGGTCCTCCTCCACTATCTGAGAATCCACGCCTGTAATTATAAATAGCCAAAATAAAGTACTTGAAATATGGTATTTCCACTTGGCAAGAGAATTTAGTTGGATTTTTAAAAATCTTCCAATTGAAGCCGGGCATTGTGGCGCACACTTATAATCCCAGTACTTGAGAGGCTGGGACTGGAAGATCTAGGTTCGCAGCCAGCCTCAGCTTCTTAGTGAGGCACTCTGCAACTTAGTGAGATCCTGCTTCAAAATAAAGAATGAAGGTGAGCCGGGTGTGGTGGCTCATGCCTGTAATCCCTGTACTTGGGAGGTTGAGACAGGAGGATTGCAGGTTCGTGGACAGCCTCAGCAAGTAGTGAGACTCTCATCAACCTAGTGAGACCCTGATTCCAAATAAGAAATAAAATCGGGCTGGGGTGTACGTAGAATGCCTCTGGGTTCCATCCCCACTACCACAAAAAAAAAAAAAAAAGAAAGAAAGAAAGAAAGGACTGGGAGTATACCTCAAAGGTAGAATGAACCCAAGTTTAATCTCCAGTACTACCAAAAAAACAAAACAACAAATCTTCCAATTGAAATAACCTTAAGGGGGAATTCACTCTATAAAGCCCCTGGCCCCAAATGCTGGGGATTGAATGGAGGGATTAACGCATACTAGGCAAGAACTCTATTACTAAGCTATATTGCCAGCCTTCAAAAAGCTTTCATAAACTGGGCATGGTGGTTCATGCTTGTAATCCCAGTACTTAGGAGGATCTGGGTTCCAGGCCAGCCTCAGCTACTTAGTGAGTCCCTCCGGAACTTAGTGAGACTCTGTTTCCAAATAAAGAATAAAAAATAGGGCTGAGGGTGGAGCTCAGACGTAGAATGCCCATGGGTTCAATCCCCAGTACCGCAAAAAAAAAAAAAAAAAAAAAAAAAAAAAGCTTTCATAAGCTAGGCACAGTAGGATATACCTGTAATTCCAGTACTTGGGAGGCTGAGACAGGAAGGTCACAGGTTTGAGGACAATCTCAGCAATTTAAAGACCCTGTTTCAAAACCAAAAGTAAAAAGGGCTGGGGTATAGCTTGGAGGTAGAATGCCCCTGGGCTCAATACCCAGCACCACAAAAAAGTAAATAAATAGATACTTCTATTGCTTTAGTGGAAAAAAATGAAGTTTACACAAAAACGGATTCACTTAATATACTCTTCAATCTTTAGTTGTGCACATACATGAATTTTCAAGATAACTATTTAATACTGGAAATGAGCAGGTCCCAACATTTCAACAAAAGAAAAATAACATGAATTTGGTTCAAACCAATATATTAATTTACCAGTTTGCCATTATTTTTCTCACTTAAAAAATATCAACAGTTTCAGCATGAGTAAATTTTTAAAGTCTTACCTCAGCAATAAACTACCACGTCCTCTACCTCCACCAGGACCAGAAAGGGCCAGCAATCTAGCTTGGATGGGCCTAAAAAAGATTTACAACGCGAATAAAAATCATATGAAGACATATCTAAGGGCACCTAGTACTTTCATTGATGTGGTAGATCGTAAGGAAAAATAACAACCATACTAAAACGACGGTTTCGAATCCACATGTTTGAAACATATGAGATACTGAATTTTCTTTTTCTCAGAAATTACATCTCCCTATCCTGGTGTCGTAGCGCACGCCAGTAATCCTAGTACTTGGGAGACTGAGAGAGGAGGATCGAAGGTTTGGGCCAACCTCCGCAATTTGGTGAGACTCAGCTTCAAAATAAAAGTAGAAAATAGGGCTAGGGGGTGTAACTCAGAGGTTAAATGCCCCTGGGTTCCATCCACTGTAGAACCAAAAGAAAAAAAAAAAGGAAATCACATTTCCCTAGATACCACTGCACGGTATCGAGCCTGGATTAGCTGGCACCCCTGGATCAGCTAGAGGCGGCGGCACCGGGGCCAGAGCGTGCGGCCGAGGCGCTGGCGGCGTCTCTGAGGGTCGCGGGCCGCCGGGCCGATGGCCGCGGGAGCAGGAAGGGGCTTTGTGCTGCAGTTCTGGGCCTGCAACGCCGAGGGCGGGAAGCCATGCGGGCGCGGCCTGGCCTCGCTCCTTCAAGTACTGGAGCCGGCGCTTCCCGGCCTCGCCAGGGATCGATTCTCCCGCCGCCCGAGGCACAGGCCGCGCTGTTCCAGCGTCCTCAGCTGGCCGCCCGCCCCGTCCCCAATTCACCTCGACTCGAGGGGTGCCTGTCCGTGCCCGCGGCTCCCGTCCAGCCCTTACCTCACGTCATTCGGATCGCGCCCGGTGAGCTTGCGAATATTCTCATCCACGTTCTTTAGGCTCTCTTTGGCCTTTTCCAGCTGCTCCTGCAAAGTTCTCACTGCGACCGCCATCTTCTCCCCGCAGAAGGCTTCGAGACTGCTCTACAGGCCGCGCCGCGCTCTGCCGCGCCGCGAGACGCCGAGGACTGACAGCCGGGCTCGGCCAATGACGCTAAGCCCTGCCTCTCGGTCTCCACCACTCAGTCACCGGAACGGGGGGGGGGCAGACTCCAGCCTCTGGGGCTCTGGGCCAATAAAAAGCCGGCCTGGCGAAGCTCCTCCCCCTCAGCTGCGGGCGGCGGGGCTGGGCTTCTAGCGCAGAGCCGGGGCGGGGCTGAGACCCGGATCCTTGGAGACTCGCTGTCCGCGCTGCAGTTCAGGGCCCGGGAGCGCCGAGCTTTCCAGCCCTCGCCACCTGTGGTGTGACGTGTTTTAAGTTGTTTTAACCACATAATCACACAGGATGGGACAGAATGAAGCCCGCTTTCCCTCCTCACCTCAGTGATTTAATTAGGGGAAGGGCGCGGCCATTATGTTGGTGCGCATGCCCCGAGAGGAGGTGGGCACAGCGTCCCTTGATTAAAGTGAGCAGAGGGGAGCAAAGGATGGACAAGAAGAGTTATCAATCAACTAATTAACGCAACAGCTCCCAGCTGTTATAGACTAGTCTTGTAGATGCTGTGTGAAAGACATGTTCCTCAAAAATTGAAAACTTGGAGAAAATGATTGTCATTACTATTAAGATAGTTGAGACTGAGAGTCTTGCCAGGAGAATCATGGTCCAATCTGATCCTGAGCAAGGCTATACTGGTAAGAAAAAAGCGACGAGACAGACAAGACAGCCATGGATGACTTAACCTTTTCAACAGGCGTATAGCTGGTTGGTTTAATATCTGGATCTGGGGGAGCAGACCTATTTGTGGGTGCGCGAGTGTCCTCCAGCTTCTCCTACTTAAGCTACCTGCACCACAACATGATACCTGGTTTTGTTCCAGAAACATATGTACACAT
>PVLC010048115.1:0-10831 GCA_004027655.1 Graphiurus murinus
CTGGGGATTGAACTCAGGGGCATTCTACCTCCGAGCTATACCCCCAGCCCTATTTTTTTTATTCTTTATTTTGAAACCGAGTCTCACTAAGTTGCGGAGTGCCTCACTAGGTAGCTGAGGCTGGCCGCGAACCCGGATCCTCCGGTCTCAGCCTCCCGAATGCTGGGATTACAAGCGTGCGCCACCACGCCCGGCTTTTTTTTTTTTTTTTTTTTTGCGGTACTGGGGATTGAACTCAGGGGCATTCTACCTCCGAGCTACACCCCCAGCCCTATTTTTTATTCTTTATTTTGAAACCGGGTCTCACTAAGTTGTGGAGTGCCTCACTAGGTAGCTGAGACTGGTCGCGAACCCGGATCCTCCGGTCTCAGCCTCCCGGATGCTGGGATTACAAGCGTGCGCCACAACGCCCGGCTTCCAAGTGAATCTTAAAAAACCTTTATAGAAGAGCTAATACCAATATTCCTCAATCTATTCCATGAAATAGAAAGAAATGGGACTCTCCCAAACACATTCTATGAAGCCAACATCACATTAATACCAAAGCCGAATAAAGACAGCTCAAGAAAACAGAAGGCCTGTATCTCTGATGAACTTAGATGCAAAACTGCTAAACAAAATACTAGCAATGCACATTCAAAACCACATCAAGAAAATTATACACCATGACCAAGTAGGGTTCATCCCAGGGATGCAAGGCTGGTTCAACACACGAAAAAAAATCCATGTAATTCATCACATAAACCAAATCAAAGACAAAAATCACATGATCATTTCACTGAAAAAGCATTTGATAAAATCCAACACCCATTCATGCTAAAAGCACTGCAGAGAGTCGGAATAGAAGGAACATACCTCAACATCATAAAGGTAGCTGAGTACAATAGGCCCACAGCCAACATATTAAATGGGGAAAAACTGCAAGAGTTCCCACTAAAAACAGGAACAAGACAAGGATGTCCATTATTACTACTTCTGTTCAATATAGTACTTAAGACTCTAGTCAGAGCAATAAGGCAAGAGAAGGAAATCAAAGATGTAAAAATAGGAAAAGAAGAACTAAAACTATCCCTTTTTGTAGGTGACATGATACCATACTTAAAAGACCCAACAAAGTCATCCAAAAAGCTTATAGAACTGATCAACAAATTGAGCAAAGTGTCTGGATACAAAATCAATCCTAAAAAATCAGAAGTTTTCCTATATGTCAACCATAAATCTGCTGAAAAAGAAATCCAAAAAACAATTCCACTCACAATAGCACCAGAAAAAATAAAATACTTAGAAATACCCCTAGTCCTCACTAAGTTGCAGAGTGCCTCACTAGGTAGCTGAGGTTGGCCGAGAACCCGGATCCTCCGGTCTCAGCCTCCCAAATGCTGGGATTACAAGCGTGCACCACCACACCCAGCTGCCAACTACATTTCTGACAATATCTAGAATATACAGAGAACTCAAGAAACTCACAGCTAAGAAAACAAATAACCCAATCAAAAAATGGGAAAAGGATCTAAATAGACACTTCACAAAAGAAGAAATACAAATGGCCAATAAATGTATGAGGAAATGTTCAACATCATTAGCAATCAGAGAGATGCAAATCAAAACTACCCTGAGATTTCGCCTAACCCCAATTAGAATGGCAATCATCAAAAACACAAACAACAACAAATGCTGGTGAGGGTGTGGAGAAGTGGGAACCCTACTACATTGTTGGTGGGATTGCAGACTAGTGCAGCCACTTTGGAAAACAGTATGGAGGATCCTCAAATGAATGGAATGAACCTACCATATGATCCAGCAATACCACCTCTGGGTATCTACCCAAAAGAATGGAAGTCAAACCATGAGACCAATGCATGTTTATCTATGTTTATAGCTGCACAATTCACAATTGTCAAACTATGGAACCAGACAAGATGTCTATTAACAGATGAAGGGATTACAAAACTATGGAATATGTATACAATGGTATTTTACTCAGCCATAAAGAAGAACAAAATTATGTCATTTGCATGAGAATGGATGGAACTGGAAAACCTAATGTTAAGTGAGATTAGTCAGTCACAAAAAGTAAAAAATCATACATTCTCCCTAATATGCGGAAGCTAGAGAGAAAGTGGGTCATAATAGAGACTCCAGATGAAGAAGGAGAAACCTTAGGTGAGCAAAGAAGGTGACTTAGCTGAAGGGGATGAAAGGGGGGAAGGAAACACCCTAATGCACATGATGTACTTTCCCAATCATATCAAAGTTAATCAGTAAACTGAACTTGAGAAGGAAGATGGGGAAAGGAATGGGGCAAGAGGTGTGCATGTATGCCTTTACCAGCTTGTACCCAACCAAGATGTATGATTATGATGCAGGGGGAAAAAATGAATTTTCTGAGAGAATATTTGGGTATAGAGGTGAGTGTGGGAAATATCACTTATATGGCCCATTAAACCAATTTAGGTGCCAATTTAGGGCCCTCCTTTGGTAATAGGTAGAGGTTTAGTTATTGCCTCCTAGACATAACCAGGGTGGCTGGACTGCATTTTTATCTGTTCCAATTAGTTGACAACCTTCCTCATTTGCCTTTATTAGCTGGGAATTTGGTATTTTCTTCCAAAGGCTTTGCACTCATCTTGGATTGCACAGAAACCTAAGAGATTTGATGAGCCTGAATGGGTTGGTTTATTTCCCAGTGCCAGGCCATTGATTTTGCTAATTCCCTAGTGTGGTTTGCAGAATCTCCTGAATACTTGGCTATGGTGGTGATTGGGACTCCTCTGAGCCCTGTACTGGCTCTGAAAATGTCTCACTCTTGGGCTTCAAGGTTAGGGCTCTCTTTGGTAATAGGTAGAGGTTTAGTTATTGCCTTCTAGACAGAACCAGGGTGGTTGGACTGGGAGAAGCAAGTTAAGATTCTAGCCCAGTTAGACTCCTGGAACCAGCTCTTCCTATAAACAAGGAGCCCTGTTCATTTATCCAGTTCCTCCTTCCGGCCTGGGCAGTGCTCTCTGGGGTCCTTGGTGTCTATGTAATCTCTGTCTGGACTGTCTTGATCCATCAGAGGGACTTTAATTCTTTGGACCTCCAACAATACCTTTGAACCTGGGCTATGTGACACACCTTTCTCCCAGGAGAGCAGCCAAACCTTTGTGAGATCATTCAAGTGTTACAGGGAAACATCAGGATAGTCTATCTCAGTGTGATTTTCTGCATCTTCCTAAGTGCCAGAACTGTTGGCAGCTTTTATGGCTAAAAATATATTTGAGTTATGCCTCACTGGACATTGTGCTAGGGAATTTTAACAACCTCTCACTGTTATCAGGACATTGGGCAGACTCTCAAGTGGAGTCAGCCCTTCTGACTCTGCTGGTTAGAGAACTGGAAAAGCCAGAGAGAGACCACTGCTCTTCCCATAAAAAGAGAGGGCTGCTGGGCAGATAGACAAAAGGTGACCAACACATCAAGCATTGTGTCTATGTCTTGTTGGCTCTGTGCTTGCAAAAGGAAAAAGATACTATCTTTTCTTTTCCTTCCTTCCTTCCTTCCTTCCTTCCTTCCTTCCTTCCTTCCTTCCTTCCTTCCTTCCTTCCTTCCTTCCAGATTGAACCCAGGGGCATTCTACCTCCAAGCTACACCCCAGCCCTTTTTATTTTTGAAATAGGTTCTCACTTAGTTGCTGAGTCTGGCTTTGAACTTGTGATCCTCCTGTCTCAGCTTCCCAAGTACTGGGATTACAGGCATGTACCACTTTACCAAGCTGATGATGCCATCTTTTCAACACCAGCTGGTCTAGTGAACGAGGTATTGTTCACCATTTATGTCATTTTAATAGAAAAATTAATTTTGAGCTGAATGAAAATTTGAGACAACTAAATGGATTTGACACCTTTTTTTTTCCTTTTCTTTTCTTTTTTTTGGTACTGGGTTTTGAACCCAGAGGCATTCTATCTCTGAGCTATACCCCCAGACCTATTTTTTGAAACAGGGTCTCACTAAGTTGCTGAGGCTAGCCTCCAACCTGCAATCCTCCTGTCTCAGTCTCCCAAGTACTAAGATTACAGGCATGTGATACCATGCCCAGCTGATTTTGACACTCTTAAATACTGGTTCTATATGCCCTGATTCTATTGGGAATAAGGGCATCAATTTCATCAATGAAGCATACATAGATCATTTACATATAGGGCAGTGTCGTCTTAAAGCTAGGAAGGTGCCGGGTAAAGCACCAAGAAATGCCAAAAATCATTTGGATGTCCAGAGATGAAGAGAGAGAACTTACCATCCCTTCTCTTTGCCTTCCCCACTTCCCTATAGGGAGCAAGTTGCTGAGGAATAAGAATCCTTGGCAAAGCATTTTCCTTCTGGAGCAAGGGAAAATTAATATCGGTGAGGGGGAAAGAAGAGAAGTGCTGGGGGAGATGTCAGCATAAAGCCAGGTGTTGATGATTTCCCTGAAAATATGAGCATTCCCAATTAAAAGTTAGCGGCCAACCACACAGTTTGCACAATGAGGGAAAGAAAGGACTGAAAGGTTGGGTGGGATGTGGAGGCCTGGTGTAATCACATTTCACTGGACATCACAAATCCCTTCCTGTGTGTAAATATTGTCCTGGGAGTATCATGCTCTGTTCCTAATAAATTTCAACAGGCAAAGGTACAGCCGTAGCACCTAAAACGGATTTCAGCTGTGTATGGTTCCTGAAAGCCAGGAAATAGAGCTGATTTCCCATTAAAGTAGGTTTGTCTGCTGATCAGGACTCCCAGGTCGCTGTCATGGAGAAGTTATTTGCTGACTCATCTTGAAGTTGGAGAATTTTCAGTTTTCCATTGCCCAAATTCTGTCTCTTTCCAGAGGAGGTTTTTGAAAAAAATAATTTCATGTAACATATGTGAACTATTTTTTTCTGTTTTATATTCTAACAAGAAATGTTACTTGTTCCTGATTCCAATAAAGTGGGGAGGGAAACTCATAGTATTTTTTAACACTTCTCAGTTAATTGTAAAATAGCATGAACCATGGACAATTAGTGTTCTTGTTTTTTGAGACAAATCATTGAAAAAATGCAGCTTTTATTTGTCTCTCCAAAATTTTAGTAGTGTTTTAAATGCATTCAAGTTTAGATTCTGTTTTCTTTGTGTGTGTCATCCCTGTGAAGGTCTTTTATCTATATGACCAGAGAAATCTCTCTCACACACACACACACACACACACACACACACACTGAAGAACCAAGTGTGTGTGTGTGTGTGTGTGTGTGTGTGTGTGTGTGTGTGTGTGTACTGGGGATTGAACCCAGGGACTTTCTACCATTAAGCTACACTACACTCTCTTTTCTATATTTTATTTTGAATCATGGCCTCATTAAGTTTGCACATTGGTCTTAAATCCTTCTGTCTCAGCCTCCCAAGTACTGGGACTATAGGTGTGCGCCACCATGCCCAGCTCTTCAATTACTATTAACTACTTTCTGTTCAAGTACAGAGTCCCACTCAGCTTGGGTCTTGTTCCTTGGCAGGTGACTGCATTCCGGTTTCTAGGGCATAGAAAGGAATTGAGAGACCCTCTAATCCAAATCACACTCAGGGAAGAGATCTATGCCATTGTCCCTCCCAAGTAGTTGAGAGACCTCTCTTTGGAAACCAGTGTTGCCTCTATTTTGTGAGGCTATTTCCTGGAGGAGATGGGCTCATTTTCAAAGATAGTCAGGGCAGAAAAACTTGATATATTCAAATCAATTCATTCATTTTTGATAAGTATTTATTCAGTACCTTTGTGTCAGGTGTGCTTTGTGTTGGTACTGAAGATGGTGGTAAAGTAGACATAGTCTCTGCCTCAGGGGAGGCCCCAGGGGAGATAGATGCTAACAAACTAAGTCAGGGACAACTAATTACCCAAGGTACAGTCATGAAAAATGACACGAAGGACAAGTAGAAGAGTGATAGGGCAAATGGGAGAGAGAGAACTTGACTGAGGCCACTCAGAACTACTGACTAAGAATTTTTCATTTTTCTCCAATCACCCAAATGAAGCCTGGGGTGTGTAAGTATGAGTCAGTATTTCTTAAAATAACTTATCATTAAGGGAGAAATAAGTTTCATACGTGAGAGAGCATTGACATTGACTCAACCAAGGGGTTCTTTCTTTCTTCTTTCCTTTCCTTTCTTTTCTTTTTCTTTTTTGATGGTTTTGGGGATTGAACCCAGGGACATGCTACCTCTGAACCACACCGCCAAGCCAGCCCCACCCCTTTTTTTGAAACAGGGTCTCACTAAGTAGCTGAGGCTGGCCTTGAATCTATGATTCTCCTGTCTGAGCTTTCCAAGTACTGGGATTACAGGCATGTGCCATCACACCTGACTCCCTAGGTGTTTTCAATAGAGAACAGTTAAGTACTTTATAATATGCAAATTTGACAATATTACATAGCCTTAAAACTAACTTGGAAAAGAGGGGTTTTGTTTGTTTGTTGGCGGTATTGGGGATGGAATTCAGGGGTGCTCTACTACTAATCTATATCCCCAGCCCTTTTTGGTGCTTTTTTTTTTTCGTTTTTTTGCTGAGACTGGCCTCCAGTTTGGGACCCTACTATCTTACTATCTTAACCTCTTCTATAGTCACTGGGATTTAAGGCATGCACCACATTTCTTGGCTGTTTTATTTTTTATTTTTATTTTATTTTTTGTGTGTGGTACTGGGGATTGAACCCAGAGACATTCTCCTCTGTCCTTTCTCCTTCCTCCCTCTCTTTCTCTCTGTCTCTCTCTGTCTCTGTCTCTCTCTCTCCCATTATGAACCACACAAGAAGACCTTGTCTAGGTTTGAGAGATGGGAGTCAGCCCTATGAGACAGGGGAGGAGGGAAGAGAGTTTGGAGTTTTTACTCCCCAGATGCCAGATGTCTTCCCGGCCTCTCCACAGTCTGGCGACAGTTGCACTTCTGAAGTTGCAGGTCTCCCAAGGCAATAGTAACACTTTTCCTTTCTGTCACATCTCATACTTAACAGTGAGAAAGGCTTCCTGGAATTGGCGCCCAGTGGTTTGCCATCCTCATGGCTCTTGTAACCCTGCTCACACATTTGTAAATATCCTCTTTATTAAACTCTCTTCACTTAAACCATTTAGATCATACTGCTTCTTTCCTCACATTCAAGATATACAATTCAATGGCTGTTAATATAGTCACATAGTTGTGCCTCCATCACTACAACCAACTTTTGAAACTTTCATTATCCCCAAAAGAAACCCTGTAGCCCTTAGCTACCACTCCCAATTTCCCCATAGTCCTGCAGCCTGAGCCAAGCACTAATCTACTCTTTATCTCTACAGATTTTTCTATTCTGAACACTTCATATAAAATGAATCATATAACCTGAAGTCCCTTTTGTGTTTATCCCTGTTGATACTGTAACATGCATGAGTACTACATTTTTTTTATGGCAAAAATATTCTATTATATGGAAATAGCATATTTTATTTATCCATTATCAGTTGATGAACATTTGAGTTATTTTTACTTTGAGGCTATTATTTGATGCTGTTATAAATAATCAGACACATTTTGATGTAGAACTAAGTTTTCACTTCTCATGGGCATCTTTTTCTTATTGATTCATAAAAGTTCATTATATATTCTGGTCATTGGCCCTTTGTCATTCATATGTGTGTCCAATATCTTCTCTAACTAGTTTTCTTTTTACTATCTTTATACCATCATATGATCAACAAGTTTCTAACTGTAAAGTAGCTAAATTTATCAACTTTTCCTGTATGGTTAGTGCTTTTGATGCCTAAATTTTAAAATCTTTCCTAAATTAATGAAAATATTCTGCTATATGAAAAACTTAGATCTTTTTTGGTATTGGGGATTGAACCCAGGGGCATTCAACCTCCAAGCTACACCCCTAGTCCTTTCTTTTGAAACGGAGTCTTACTAAGTTACTAAGGGTCTTGCTAAGTTGCTGAGGCTGGCCTCAAACCTGAGCTCCTCCTGTCTCATCCTCCCCAGTACTCATTATATATATGTATATATATATATATACATATATATATATACATATAATATAATGCATATTATGTATGTAAATTTTTTATGATGATGTTGGAAAAATCATCCAAATGAAAAAAAAATTCCATTTCTTTCAGCAGATGGACATCTAATTATCCCAACACCATTTATTGAAAAATTCGCTTTTCCCATTCAACTGAGGGTAAGCTTCATTACAAACAAGTTTCCATACATGTACGCGTTTAATAAAACAATATTAGATTGATCTCTTGAGTGATTGTTATTTTCTTCTTTATACTTTTGTATATTTTTCAAATTTCCTACCAGAAAGAATTATGATTTATATAATTAGAAAAAATTGCCTCTAGAAAAAAACTAAATGTTGAAGAACAAGAAACAATATCTACTTAGAAATCTTCATACACCTGCAGGAAACTTATTTTTTCTGCTTCCCCGTCGTATGTCCCATTATTCTCATCACCTGTGGCAAGTAGTCAAGATCTTCTTTTCTCTGCAGCATGGTGCAGAAATGGAGCCTCTGGCCCAGCCTTCCAAGAAACCTGCATCCTCATTTTTATTCCCATACCATTTTTCCATGTTCAGGTTAAAGCTGACTCCTTCATCCACTAGAGCACCATGTACTTTCCTGGGCTATGACTCTAAGAGTAAAGTAGCCTGTTCATGAAATAGATGATTCTCTTTCAGTCCCCAGAACTGTTGACCTAGTCACCAATCAGGCCTTCTTGCCTCCTGCCTGCTTTTCCTCCACCTTCTGGTTCCCACAAAAAATGGTCCACTTTATACAGCTGTTTTCTGTGCTCTCCCAATGACTTTGGGTCTTCCTGGGAATCTAGACAAGCACTAGTGGTGTGTGTGGGTCTGGAGTCAGACTGCCTGGGCTCGAATGCTAGTCCCATTATTTATTAGTTGTGTACCCTTGGAGAAGTTATTTTGCCATTTGATCTTTAATAACTTTTCTCATTTCTGTAAATGGCAATAATTGTGAAATTAAAATGAATGATGTATGTCATATGTACATACATACACACACACATTTATCTTATAGTGTTTGGTACCTAGTAAATTATCAACAAGTATTACCTATAATATATCAACCCACAGTCATGAAACAGGTACCATATATTTTAGCCACATGTATAGCAAAGTGTTTGTTCCTTGAATAAAAATAAAACATTACCATCTATAAAACTGCTTTACACCATCAAAATGAATCCTTTCTCTGTCTCCCCTCAATCCATAATCCTCAGAAGTCTACTTTAGAAAGAGGAGGGCAGAAAAATGGAAGGAGTTTGTTATGCTTCATATCTGGGTCAGTGTGGTGCCTAACAAACACAATGCACTGGAAAGTAGAAGCTTAGGTGCTAGAGGAGATAATGATAATATAAGCCACAAGGATTCATAGAAATCAGAGGGAGACTTTTGGATGTCCATGGGTTAGGGGTGGGAGGTGAATTAGGGGTTGGTGTGATAGGATTCAAGCCTATTGTACTAGATCTAAGGGCCAGACACCCCATTTGAGTTATTCAAGAAGAAAAGTTCAGTATGCATCATTGAAGCTGTCTACCGCAATCGTTGGCTGCTGAACAGGAGCCATGAATCCTCCATTCTTCGCCTCCCTGCTGTGTTCTTTCTGGGCAACGTTCTTTATGGAGAGGCCATACGGGCAGCCTTGGATCCTGTATTTGTTTTGGCTTGGTGGTTCATCTCTGACTTCCTGTAAACATTTCTCCATCTCTCACCCCAAAAGATGGGTCTGTCTCAGCACCACCTGTTCCTTCTCTGTGCCCATAGCCTCAGCTCTCTGATTTCTTCATCAGTTGCTTGGCTCTTGACTGGGGTTCAAATATGACTTCTGTACAAATATTTTCCATCTGAACCTCTGTTTGGGGCAGATAGTATTTCACTGCCATGGGTCTTTATTGGGACAGAAGTGGGTAATCAGGAGTGGTACTGGAAATATCGTTCATCTACCCAAATGACTTTCAAGTACAACCAGATTTTTTAAAAAAGCCTCTTCCCATGGATTTCTGTCCAAAAAGTATTAGGCCCACTGTGGAGATAATTATGGCTATGGAGGCTAGTAGTGAACTTGAGGCCAAAAACAAGCCTCAGAGTGGACAAAGGTTCATGGCTGGCACACATGCCTTTGGATTCTCTCACATTCGCCCTCTTGGGTATTCTTGACCTAGGCCCTAGCCAGGCCAGGCCAAGTCCAAGGCCAATACATGGACTCAACCACCACACCCCATACACTGCATGACATGTTCTGGCTACTCACTAACAACTTGGGTGGGGTTCACGTAAGAGTTTTCAGCTTGGTCTCCTCTACCTGGTCTCCCCATCTTCCCCAGGCCCAGTGGCTCCACAGGGAAACAAGTTTACCTATGGAAGGAACTTCTCCTGACTCAGATGCATGTCCCAACCAAGATTGCTGTAGCAGTGCAATGGAGAGTGTTCATGGTGTGGGTTCAAATCTCATTTCCATCATGTATTAGCTGTGTGACCTTGAGCAACATCCTTGGCTTCATTCTGTTTCCTCACTTGCAAAATGAAGCTAATAATGCAAAGAGATGTGGGAATTTCAAAAGATTGCCCACAAATAATAAGGTGGGGCACCTTCTTGAAAAAACATGCCAGCTATCCTGAGACAGGAAACAGGATTGATGTTGTTTATGGAGAGCAGGGGCCATATTTCAGTAGAAAATATGGTGGGCATGGGCAGCTGGTCCAGGAAATACGCCTTTGTGTTTGAACTCAGCACTGTGTATCAGAAGCAGGGCTGGGATTGGCACTTGGTGTTTGACAACTACA
>PVLC010048116.1:0-10841 GCA_004027655.1 Graphiurus murinus
AAACCGGAGGATCCGGGTTCAAGGCCAGCCTCAGCTACTTAGTGAGGCACTCCGCAACTTAGTGAGACTCGGTTTCAAAATAAAGAATAAAAAATAGGGCTGGGGGTATAACTCAGAGGTAGAATGCCCCTGAGTTCAATCCCCAGTACCGCAAAAAAAAAAAAAAGAATAAAAAAATAGGGCTAGAGGTGTAGCTCAGAGGTAGAATGACCCTGGGTTCAATCCCTAGTGTCATAAAAAAAAAAAAAAAAGCTGGTATTCCAGCACATGGATACATGCAGCACAATTCTCCACAAATAGAGCAGAACTCTTAGGGCTATAAAAGGAAACTTAACCTGCTGCCAGGACTGTTTTGTTTTTGTTTGTTTGTTTATTTTTGGCATGGGGAATTAAACCCAGAGTCATCTACCTCTGAGCAACACCCCCAGCCCTTTTTATTTTGAAACAGGATCTCACTCAGTTACCACATGCTGCTGGCCTTGAATCTGTGATCCTCATGTCTCAGCTTCCCAAATACTGGGATTATAGGTGTGTGCCACTATGCCAGGCATGCCAGGACTGTTCTTCTCAGAAGAGGCAGTATGAAAGTGTCACCACTTCCAAAATGGATGGCGAGCAGTAAATAACTGCACACTTCCATCTTTGCTGGAGCCTCATCGAACCTAGAAGGCATCAGCACTCATCCCATGGCAAGAGGTAGTTTCTGAGAGGGATGGAAGCATTCCCCCTGGAGGCTCCTGTCTCAGCAACAACTTCCCAGCCTGCTGTAGATTGCATGCTTGCTTTGCATGGAAAGGGGCAAACTCAATCCAAGAGACATTTTGAAAATGGAAGGGACATTGCCACACGAGACTGAGCATTTGAAATGTGGCTACTGAGAATGAGGAACTGATTTTTAAATTTAGTTCAAGTTTAATTAGTTTAGAAACTAAACAAGCATAAAATATTTTTCTGTTAAAACATTATTGTTTTGGGTAGGGTATTAGGAGTTGAACCCAGGGGCATTCTGCCTTCGAGCTATACCCCCAACCCTTTTTATTTTTTATATTGAAACAAGGTCTCACTAAGTTGCTGAGGCTGGCCTTGAACCTGTGATCCTCCTGTCTCAGCCTCCCAAGTACGGGGATTATAGGCTTTTACAACCATGCCTGGCTCTGCACTTCACTTTAACCAATGACAATTTGGCATAAAATACATTTTTTGAGGATTTAGTATAAAAAGCAGTAACTTTTATATCAATTATATATTATGATAATCATATTTTGGATAGATTGTATTAAATAAAACATTGTTAAAATATTTTCTTTTTTAAAAAGCCACTAGAAAATTTAAAGTTATATTTGTAGAGTGATATCAATCAAGGTGGAATTGTAGGGGGCATCAGGAATCTATCTTCCTACCTAATGCTGGCAGAATACGAAACTAACTCCAGAGTCTGCTCCTAGGCTTTAGGTGCCAGAGGAAGGCTTGACAATAAGCTATGGTTAATTTTAGCCCTTTGCACAGTAGTGGCTACTCATCCCCTATCCCCAGCCCCATGGTAGGAAATCACATGCAAGTGTCTGGGGCAATTACATGGCCACTCGCAAGACTCAGAGTAGGCAGTAAGAACCTTGTCCTTCCCCAGACTTGAGTTCTGATTGTTGACTGCTTTGATCATGCATGTGCAGATACAGAGGCACGCCCCTATGCTTGCACCTCTCTCTGAAGTGGCTTCCAGGGGAACTAAACACCCAGAGCCTGTTTCCTTACCCTTCACCCCCCCCCCTTTTCTTTTTGGGAACCATGTTTAAGGACTAGGACATTTGAAAACAGGCATATATATAGGGAATTTAGAAAGTCACTACAAATGACTAGGGAAAGGTTCAGGCTCAGAGAAAACTGGAGAAGACTTTAGGTTATACCTCAGGCTGATCCCTGGTAGAGTCACCCAACAACAACAAAAACCAGCAAAACCTGGGGAAAAGGTAAGCCTGATTTCCAGACTTAGCAAAGTATAAGATTCAAATGTCCAGTTTTCAACAACAACAAATCACAAGATACACGAATAAACAGGAAAGAATGGCCAATTTAAGGGAAAAATTGAATCAAAGTAAACCATTCCTGAGAAAGACTAGATGGTTGACTTACTAGATAAAGACTTTAGAAGAACTATCTTGAAGCTGCTCAAATAGAAAGGAAGACAAGGCAAAGTCAAGAAAATGATGTATGAAGCCAGGCGTGGTGGCGCATGCGTGTAATCCCAGTGCTGGGAGGCTGAGACCGGAGGATCTGGGTTCGGGCCAGCCTCAGCTACATAGTGAGCCTCTCTGCAACTCAGAAACCCTGTTTCAAAAATAAAAGAATAAAAAATAGGACTGGGGGTGTAGCTTGGAGGTAAAATGCCCCTGGGTTCAATTCCTAGTACTGAAAAAAAAAATGATGCATGAACAATATGGAAGTATGAATAAACAGATAAAAAACATAAAAAAGAACCGAAGAAAAATTTGGGGGCTAAAAGTACAATAAGTAACGTAAAAATTTTCACCAGAGGAAGACAAAAGCATATTGAACAAGCAAAAGAAAGAATCGGCAGAGATAAAGAAACAGCAATTGAAATTGTCAATTTGGGAATGAAAAAAAAAAACAAAAACCTTGAAGAATAGTGAATAGCATCTAAGGGACACGTGAAACATCATGAAGCAAACCAATACAACAAAACTCAAGATATCAGAGCTGGGATGTTGCTCAGTGGTAGTGCACCTATAGACTAACATATGCATTATGGGATCACAGAAGAAGAAAAGAGAGACAAAAGGTAAGAGATTATTTGAAGAATTAATGGAAGAAATGTCCCAAGTTTGATGAAAGATGTGTACAAACATCCGAGAGGCTCAACAAACTTCAAGTAGAATAACTCAGTGTCCTACATGGGGACACATTCAAATCAACTGCTGAAAGACAAAAGATGAACTCTCTAGCAGCATGATAGAGGTGATTCATCCAGCAATGAATGCTCAGTATTAACAGCATTTATCTTATTAGCAATCTTATAGGCAGGAAAGAAGTGCTGCAAGGAAGCCAGGTGTGGTGGCACATGCTTATAATCCCAGTACTTGGGAGGCTGAGACAGGAGGATTGCAGGTTCACTGCCAGCCTCAGCTACTTAGTGAGGCCCTCCGCAACTTCGTGAGACCCTGTTCCAAAATAAAGAATAAAAAAAAAAAAAATAGGGCTGAGGGTGTAGCTCATAGATAGAATGCCCCTGGGTTCAATCCTTAGTACCTCAAAAACAAACAAGTAAACAAAAAAAAAAAAGCCCCAAACAAACAACAACAAAAACAAAGTGCTGCAAGGAAAAAACAAAAAACAAAAGCTGTATTTGGCAAAACCATCCATAGCCGGGTGTGGTGGCGCACGCTTGTAATCCCAGCATTCGGGAGGCTGAGACCAGAGGATCCAGGTTCGCAGCCAGCCTCAGCTACCTAGTGAGGCCCTCTGCAACTTAGTGAGACTCAGTTTCAAAATAAAGAATAAAAAATAGGCCTGGGGGTGTAGCTCGGAGGTAGAGTGCCCCTAAGTTCAATCCCCAGTACCGCAAAAAATAAAAAATAAAAAATAAATAAAAATAAAACCACCATAAAAAATAAGGAAAAAATTAAGACACAGATGAACAGAAGCTGAAGGAGTTCTCTACCATTATACCAGCCCTGCAAGAAATGCTAATTCTATTTTATTAACCTCGAAGCTGACATTTTGAATTCTCTCTGTCTGACTCCTGTGTCTCATTTCTCAATCGGTTCCCTGTTTGATGTGAAGAGAGACAGACATTTGTAATTATCCTTCCTAAATCTCCTAAGAGCAGTTTTCAAAACGATAAGAACAGCAGCAGCATAGCAACGCTTCCTGCATGCCTTTTCTTTTCTTTTCTTTTTTTTTTTTTTGCGGTACTGGGGATTGAACTCAGGGGCGTTCTACCTCCCCAGCCCTATTTTTTATTCTTTATTTTGAAACTAGGTCTCACTCTGAGTGCCTCACTAGGTAGCTGAGGCTGGCCTCGAACCTGGATCCTCTGCTCTCAGCCTCCCAAGTGCTGGGATTACAAGCGTGCGCCACCACGCCAGGTACTCCTGCATACCTTTTCAAAAATACACATTTGATGAATGTGAAGGAGTAAGTCAGTTCTGTAAGAGAATATAACATGGAAAGCAGGTAAGACATTTTGCAGGATTGCACAAGAGACTCTAAAACCAAACTGTAGCAATCTGGAGTTAGAAACAAGACTGAGCAGTGAGTAGTGTGCAGCATTTGTGTGTAATTATGCATGCTAAGTACTGACGAGGTTCAGGTACCTTGAAAGAGCTTCTCATTTTATAGGTAAAGTCAAAACTATGTTGGGATATGTGTGTGTGTGTGTGTGTGTTGGGGTGGGTATTAAGTTGCTGAGGACCTAAGCTGCTAAAGCTGGCCTCAAACCTAAGATCCTCCCATCTCAGTCTCCCAAGTACTGGAATTTTTGTGGGTCAGCATGATACCTTTTGTGGGTCTTTGGCCTCTATGGTGAAAATTATTTCAACATGTGCCAGTCACAGACAAAGGCAGGAGTTTTATTTAAGAAAGTGAGGAATTCCAGGGAGAAAGCAGGTGAAGGGAGATTATCCGGGTCAAGAGAGTCTTTGCAGCCTTTTCAACTCCCAAGAAGGGTTGGGCACAGTGTAGGTATGGACCTCTTCTTCCTCAGGTTTCTTAGCAACGATGGGTGGTGATTGGCTGAGGTCTTTTTTTCCTTTTCCTTCCCAATCTGTCTCCTTTCCACCTAAATTTATATTCCTTCTATTCTACCACATCAGTATTATAGGAGTGGGACACCATGTCCATCTGGAATCTTTTTTTGTGTGTAGTACTGGGGATGGAACCCAGGGGCATTCTACCTCCAAGCTACACTCCCAGTCCTATTTTTTATTCTTTACTTTGATTTGAAACAGGGTCTCACTAAGTTGCAGAGGGCCTTACTAAATAGCTGAGGCTGGCCTTCAACCCGTGATCCTACTGTCTCAGCCTCCCGAGTACTGGGATTACAAGCGTGTGCCACCATGCCTGGCTGGAATATTTTTAAAATAGACTTTAGCTATTGCTATGGTTTGGAAATTAAATGTATTCCAAAGACCTTACATGTGTGTGGGATTGAACCCAGGGGTATTCTACCTCCAAGCCACATCTCCACCCCTATTTTATTTCTTTTTTGAAACAGGGTCTTGCTAAACTGAGGCTGTCCTTGAACCTGTAATCCTTCTATTTCAATCTCCTAAATACTGCACTACTACACCCAGCCCAAAGGCCCATTTTTTACAGGCTTGGACTCCACAGTCCTGCAAGTAGGAGGTAGTAGAACATTTGATAGGTGGAGCCTTGTGGGAGGTCTTAGGTCACTGGGGGTTTGCTCTTGAAGGGGATTGTGGGATCTCAGGCTCTTCTTTCTCTTTGCTTCTTGGTTGATGAGGTATATTCATTAGGTATATCAACCATGATACACTGTCTTGACATAGGCAGGAGAACAATGGGGCTAGTTGGTCATGAACCTCTAAAACTGAATGCCATAGTAATCCTTTTCTGCTTATCAGTGTCTTAAGTATTTTGTTGGAAGCTAACACAGTTATCATAGCTACAAGTGTTTGGAGGTTCTGAGGTCTAATGATAAAATTTGGGTGTGGGGTAGGTAGATGTCTAAGAGAGAGACAATGAAATACGAACGCTTAAACAATGCAGAACGGTTAACGTATTTCAAGATGTTCTCCAAAGGCCAGTTTCCAGAAAATAGAATTGTCTACTACTGGAAAGAGCCTAATCAGGGACTTGAGGAAGTGAGGAGAGAAACTGCTAAGGTAGAAAGGCAGGTGGTTGGAACCATAGTGCCTCTTAGTAACAATGATATATATATTTTTGTGTGTGGTACTGGGGATGGAATCCAGGAGCACTCTACCTCTGAGCTGCACTCCCAGCACCATTGTACTCTTTATTTCAAAAGAGGGTCTCACTAAGTTGCATAGTGCCTCACTAAGCTGCCGAGGCTGGCTGTGAACCTGTGATGCTCCTGTCTCAGCCTCCCAAGTACAGGGATTACAAGCATGTGCCCCACGTCAGGCTGTCACAGTGGTATTTCTTGATGGTAAATGTGAGCAAAGCCAGGATGGCAAGACACCCCTAACAGCAAACAACATCTTGAGGTGAGATGGGTGTTTTCTGGTGTTTGGAGATTCAAATGGATTGATGCATGGACTAGGAGCTCGCAATTTTCCAGTTCTAAAGAATAAAAGGTGGGATGAGAGACAGGTAAATAATATGCCAAAGAAAATGAGATATTATTTCCACAATCTGTTTTTGATGTTTGATTTCCACGATTCTGTGCCAAATAAGTAAAAAATAATCTTCCTGTTTTACTCTCTAGAGTATTGACTACTTTGGCATATAATTTAAAGTGGTTCATACTTTTATTTCTAAAGAAACTATATTTTAAATGTTTCATTCAAGCATCAGAAGAAGAGACTCAATTTATTAGCAAGGTATGTGGGCAGAATATCTTTTCCCCATCCATAGTTAAAGAAAGTGTATTCATTTGTCATAAGCAAATCTCCCTGAGACATGTACCTTGGGCTGTAATTAACTCTAAAAGTAGGCTTCTTTAAAAGTTCCATATGAATGCCTTCTGGGCTGTAGGGATACTAAAGGCAACTTTATCAGTCTCCAGAGTGTTTGGAACCTATGTCCCTCAGTGACAGGAAGAGAAAGGCAGGCCTAACGTTGAGGATGCATAGTTTGGGTACATGAACTCACCTTGTTCAAGAAGCTCTGCCACAGCCCATGGCACCCCTAAGGCACTGTGTTCCCAGCCAGGCTTCTCAGCATAGGCACAGTCTCATGTGGTTCTACACTGTAAACTGGTTCATTCCCCAGCTATGATGTCCCAGTTCTGTTTCCTAGACCCAGAGTCTTTTTTCCCCCTTTTGTTTGAGTCTTTTCAGAGCTGGGCCTGTACTTTATACTCTCTATAACCCCCTAGGTGTTTCACTTCATCTCTCTCTCCTATGAGGTCCCAGTTTCTTCCTTCTCTGAGGATCCCTCTGCACTTCTTTCTGCACACAGGGTACAGGGCTTGCCCTGACACTTTCTGCATCTGCCTGTCAGAACCTCCCATTTGCAATCCATAGAGGAAGGCTTCTCTTCCAGACTGTGAGGATAAAAGAACAGCCTCTCTAAGATGTCCCTGGGGTCTTGGCTATTAGATCCATCTCTGTCATTATTTTTAGTTCCAAGACCCTTCATCTCAAGGTGCCCCACAAGTAAAGAAGATCAAATCAGAAGACAGGGTAGCTCTGAGACATTTTGGGAGGGGGTGGGGATGAGCAGTCAATGTCCTGTGTGGCAAATGCTCATTGTTTCTCACTGTGTTTTAATTGGTCTGAATTTTGAAACCTGGCATAGAGAAACCATCTTTATAGATCATTTCATCTCAAACCATCCTACAGATCTTACATCTGAGAATTCTTTCCTTAGAATTACTTCCTTGGTTTGATCTAAAGAGCACACTCAAATCTGACCTACTTAGACCAAACTCTCACTTGCAAATACCCACTGCTGGAGGAAAGGCAGCATGCCAGCTCCACGCTCAGCTGTGACAAATCCAAGGCACCCTGGAAATGAGGCAGGAAACGGCAATAAGCCTGACCAGCAAAGCAGAAAAGAGGCCAAAGAAAGCCCAAGCTAATTTATGAAAGAAACAACACTATTTGACCTCATGCAACAAAACAGTTATAAATGCAACAGCTCTAGAAGAAAAAGTCATGATTGTGTAAGTTTTCTAGAAACCAGTTGTAAAAAGCCATCTACTGATTAAAGTTGAAAATACTAAACCAAAGAGGTTTATATCCAAATGGTCTTTAGAAGCAGATGCCTTTTAGGCATGTAATTCTTCTTTGGACTTGTACTTTGTATAGTTCTGACTTAACTGGAGGATCCAGGTTCACTGCTGGCCTCAGCTGCATAGTGAGGCCCTCCGCAACTTAGTGAGACCCTGTTTCAAAAATAAAGAATAAAAATAGGGCTGGGGCTGTAGCTCGGAGGTAGAATGTCCCCAGGTTCCATCCCCAGTACCGCAAAAAAAAAAAAAAAAAAAAAAAAAAAAAAAATTACAATATATAGTGAGATTATGCCCTAGGTTTGTTTTATTATCACTCTCTCTTTCATGTTAATTACATTGTAATATTACTATTGTATTTCTATATTTTTATAACCATTTGATTATTTTACTATAGTGTTTTATCATTATTATGCTTTAAAAAAAGTACCAGAAATACACTTTTTATAAAACAGGATATTTATTTATTTATATTTATTGGTAGTGGGACTTGAACCCAGGGCTTTGTATCTCTGAGCTTCATGAATCCCAGCCCTATTTTCTTTCTTTCTTTCTTTTTTTTTTTTTTTTGTAGTACTGGTGATTGAACCCAGGGGCATTCTACCTCTGAGCTATACGCCCAGCCCTATTTTTTTTATTCTTTATTTTGAAACAGGGTCTCACTAAGCTGTGGAGTGCCTCACTAGGTAGCTGAGGCTGGCCGCAAACCCAGATCCTCCGGTCTTAGCCTCCCAATGCTGGGATTACAAGCGTGCACCACCACACCCGGCTATTTTTTTTATTTTAAAACAGGGTTTCATTAAGTTGTTTAGGACCTTGCTAAATTGCTGAGGCTGACCTCAGACCTGTAATCCTCTTGTCTCAGTTTCTCAAGTACTGGGATTACAGGTATGTGCTACCACGTCTGGCTTAAAAGAAGATTTTAAAAAGAGAAAATGAAAGCTGGACATGGTAGTGCACACTTGTAATCCTTGGGAGGCTGAGACAGGAGGATTGTAGGTTCCCAGCCAGCCTCAGCTACTTAGTGAGGCCTTCTGCAACTTAGTGAGACCCTGTTTAAAGAAAAAAAAAGGGCTGAGGATGTAGCTCAGAAGTAGAATGCTCCTGGGTTCAATCCCTAGTACTGGAAGAAAAAAAAAATAGAAAATGAGAACCAGGAGACAAAGGGTATTTTGACAATAAGTCTAGTTTTACATATTAAAAACAAAAATAACAGCAAAATACTATTTACATTTTGTGTTTTCAGTTGTTAACAGTTATTACAATTATCTGTAAGTACAATTAGCCTTTTTATTTTTATTTTATTGGTACTGGGGATTGAACCCAGGGGCATTCTACCTCCAAGCTATACTCCCAGCCTGATTTTATTTTTTACTTGGAAACAAGGTATTACTAGATTGCTGAGAACCTTGCAAAGTTGCTAAGACTGAATTTAAACCTGTGATCCTCGTGTCTCAGCCTCCCAAGTACGGAGATTACAAGAGTGAGCCACTATGCTCAGACAACTAGTTTATTTTTAAAAGTATCTTTTCAATAAAGATGACTGGCTGAGAATTAAACCAAAAAAGGTAACACCCACAATATGTACCCTGAGCCTATTTTGAAGGCATTTAATGAACGAGTCTCTCTTGCATACTAAGCAGACTGGTCATGCTTGGCTCAGAATTCCTAGTGATGATTCACCTCCAAAATTTTCCTGCTTTGGAGTGTTCCATTTATACCTAAAATAGTCTGGAACCAGTACTAATTCAGAAGCATTTTTCAGGTAATTGAGAGTGTATTTTTCAAACACTTTCAATGCATAATACAGTGATTAAGGCATAGTAGGGGGAAATGAAAGCTTTATAAAAATCTTGCTGAAACATGATTGAGAATCTGCATGAAATCAATAAAATTAGTATTATATCTAAGTTTATGTTAAGTACTTTCAAAAAGTATTTAACATTTACAGTACTTAGCATAAAACCTGAATTTGAATTCTTCATTTATGTTCTAACAGTTTTCAAACTACTGGACAGACATTTTAAAAAATTGTGTTAAATTCTTCCACATGTAAATCATTTGTCATCCATTCATATATTTTTCTAGTTTACTTTTTTACCAAAAATCGAGTGATGTCTGATCCGTGCTTTGATGCTAGAGAGTGTCTTCTCACCTGGCTTCTTTCCTTGGCTTGTTTGGCAGTTCTCTAAAAGTTAATAAATATGTAGGTGTACAGATTAGTAAAAAAAAAAAAGCACTGGCTACAGAAGCACAAAAACTTTGCATTTTTAGTCTGGAAAACTCTCCAATGTCGTGACACCCAGTACTTGGCCATCAGGGTGTGTTCCACACCACAAGGCAGCTCTGGCAGGCAGCCTGCTATCTAAGCTGCACTAGGACTCGGGTGGAGGATAACAGACAACTCTGGAGGATGTCTTGCTACCCACTGAGACCAGGAACCCCTCATTTAGCAACCAGGGGAGGCTGACTCTCTGAATCTAAAAGGATGCTCATAAAGCATCTTGGTATTTTGCAGAGTGCAGAGCGTGGAAGGTCTGCCCACTACCTATCCCCTAGGCCCAGACGCCATTCCAAACTCAACAGATAAGCCAATGTAGAAAATAAAATGAGCTAGACCAAAACTGGATTCTTTTGCTAATTCTACAAACAAAAGTTTTTCATGAGAAATGGGAAATGTGATTACAGAAGTGGTTGCATTTACTTTGGCTACTTCTTAATTCTCTCACAGGATTTGAATTTGCTAGTAAATTGTATAACTGAGAAACCAGATGCCATTTTTCCAACTGAAGTCTATGAACATATGAAGTGATCCAGTAGAAAAGGTGAAGAGAGAAGAAAAGGTTAAAACTAAAATCAAGATCAAAACCCAGGACATGATCCCACTTAACATAAAAATTATGTTTGTGAAGAAGTTATGGAACCTAAAATCTTAAGAAAGCTAAAAAAA
>PVLC010048117.1:0-10859 GCA_004027655.1 Graphiurus murinus
GCCCTCAAGCACGTGATGTAATTACACAATCATATCAAGGTCACTCACCAAAGTGAACCTGAGGGGGAGGGAAGGGGAGGGGGTTGGGGTGGGAATTGGGGAAAGGGTCAAATGACAACTGTGTGCAAATATGTTGTTAACAATCCGTACTCAACAAAGATGTATGCTATATTGCACGAATTACTACAATAAAAAAATTTAAAAAAAATAAAAAAATAAAAAAAAAAAAGAGAAATTTTCCTTTGTTAAAAAGCTGAAATGAGCCAGATGTGGTGGCGTGTGCTTGTAATCCCAGCATTTGGGAGGCTGAGACTGGAGGATCCGGGTTCACGGCCAGCCTCAGCTACCTAGTGAGACACTGCAACTTAGTGAGACCCTGGTTCAAAATAAAGAATAAAAAATAGGACTGGGGGTGTAGCTCGGAGGTAGAATGCCCCTGAGTTCAATCCACAGTACCACACAAAAAAAAAGCTGAAATGTTATTTTAAGAAATAGTCTAATTTAACCTTCAAGAACTTTTAATTCCTCAGAAAGTAAGACATCTCTTTGATAAACTCAGCATTGCTAAGATCTCTTAAAATTAAAGAAAAGTATATTTATCTGACAATTCTACCACCATATAATATTTAAATATCATCTAGCCCTGTACATTTCAGAGCTTAAGGAAAATCTGATTTCAATTCAATCCTCTTATTAAAGTATAAACTTAAGCCTAGCATAATGGAATCTACCTTTAATCCCAGATACTCAGGAGGCTGAGTCAGGAGGATCAAAGTTTAAGGCCAGCCTGGGCAACTTAGTGAGACTCTGTCTCCAAGTAAAAAATAAAAGTGAGCTGAGGATGTAGCTCAGTAATAGAACACTCCTGGGTTCTATCTAACTAACTAATTAAATAAGCTTATTTGCTTAAATGTAGGTTTTCTATACTACAAACAAGATGGTCTTTCTTATGGTAGTTATGGTCAGGGTCACATGACCTACATGGTCTTTTAGAAAAATATCTATCATGAACTTCACCAATTAAATAACTTAGGATTTAAGAAAATTCAAATAAATTGGCACACTATAGAATTTCCAGAAAATTATAATGGATTTTATAGTGGTTGAAGAGCTCAATAAATCATTCAGCTTGAAACTTCACCATCAGGCAGATAAAATGCTGTTATTACCATAATAAGATAAATACAGATGAGTCAAATGAGACCCACTGAGGGCTAGTGACTTCCCCCAGGTCATACAGAAAACATGTAAAAGGGAAAGAATGAAAACTCTAGTCGTTGACTCCCTTCAAAGGACTTCTCCTGACCCAGCACCCAGTGTCACCGAGTCATGGTCACTGACTCAGAGACGCTCTTCTAATTGGCATTTGTCTGGGAGAATCTTAACCACACAGCCTAGGCCTGTGCATCTCCCTCCTGGATTTCCAACAATTTCTTCCTGAGACTTCAGGGGGTTTTCATTCTAGTTGCAACTTCTCTAGTTGTTTTTATTTTGTTTTGTTTTTTCATCAGGAGGACTTCTATATTTCAGGTTAAGCCTTTCTATATAAAGACCAGTGGCAATACTTTCACCAACATGTCCAAACCTTTTGCCTGAACCCTCCTTAGCCCTCAAAATGTCTCCTTGTTCACATATGTGTATCATGGTACACTCTGAACATAGTACCTCATGCTGTCTCAGTTGTAAAGCCTGGTCATTCCCCTTACTTATAAATATCAAGAGATTCTGATCTCTTTCATAGAACTCCAAGGCAGACAGTGGGTCATATCCCTTTACTCTCTCTCAGCACTTACCTTTATCCTTTGTCCTTTACAATCTGATACTTACATCTCATGGTATGGTACTTAACAGCAGTACTGTTATGGTTTAGATCTGGAATATATCCCAAAGCTAATGTGTTGAAAATATGTCCCTAATATGGAAAAATTCAGAGGTGGGGCATGGCTAGAAAAAGTAGGTCACTGGGACCATGGCCTTTGGGACTGTATTTGTCCCTAGTTCCTTCCTCTCTCCCTCTCTCTCCCCTGGCCACCATGACTGATCGTAGCTTTTCTACCTCATGTACTGTGCTGTCAGTGTTTCTGCCTTGGAGTCAACCAACCATTGACTGAAACCTCTGGAACTTGTAAAACTGTGGAACCCCAAAGAACCTTCTTTCTTCTAAGTTGTGCTTATCAAGTATTTTGGACACAGTGACAGAAAAAATGACCAAAACACAAATGAACTATGAAAGCTGTGTACAAAAGCACCAGGCATATTCATTCATTCATTCATTCATTCATTCATTCATTCATTCATTCAATAAATATCTTTCAAGTGGCCACTATCTATTAGCCCCGGAGCTAAATGTTGGAAATTTGAGAATGAATAAGGTAGGAGACACATTCTGTAGCCTCTGGCATCTGAAAATCTTGGATGGGGGTGGGAGGTGGGCAGAAATGCTAAGCTATGAGGCACATGCACAGTGAGTCATTCTACCACATGCCATTACCCTCTATGCTGCAATCAATGTATGTGGGAGCACCGTGGCAACAGAGGAGAGCACTGTGTCAACTAATTCCATATGACATTTGAGCCTGGGTTTGAAGTGTCCGTTAAAAATCACCAGGATGCAGGGCAAGGACCTTCTAAAGAGAAGGAATGTACATTTGGGATAAGAGAAACCTAATGAGAGGGAATGTTCTTATCTTTATTACTTAATTCAATTTAGTGAGGGAGTATATGTTACTTGTACTAGACAGCAGCACAGACTTGCTGCTGTCTGCAACAGACACACAGCCTGAAGTTCCACCTGTGTGAATGTGACTCCCTGTGTGAACTGTCACCCTTGAACAAACCAACACTGCCTGGCTCCTGTGGCATCTTCTCTGGGCACAAAATTTCATTTAAAAGGACACTGGGAAGCCAATCATGAAACAGCAGAAACAAGTGCTGCTTGCATTCCCCTGCCACAAAACCTCTCCTTTTGGAGGAAATGTGGGAGCAAGAAAACAAATAAAAAGTTGTTCTGAAAGGAAAGGCAATTAAGTTTTTGCCAAACATGACAGGAAGCTGAGAACTGAAGCAGACAAAGTAATGTCTATCTTTGGCACACCAGACAGGGAGGAGAAGAGTGTGTGTCTTTGATGGCAGACTTTATTTTAAGGGTGCTAACTGACATTTTGAAAGGACATAACAACAGAGAGAGGAGAGAGCTCTCTGGGCTCCTGCTGTCTGGGTTGCAGAAGCTTCCAAAGTGTCCCGGGGGTTTTCATTTTCCCAGTTTAAGGCTGAGGCAAATAAGGTGCAGAGAGGAAAAAGAGAAAAATAAAACAAGTCTCTATCTTAAAGCAGCCACATAAATGCACAGGATGCATTAAAGTTGAAAGTATAAACAGAGAGGCAGCTCCTGGTCCCTGAAGGCCTTAGAGGAAGGATCTTTGATGGTAGCAGAAGTTTTGTTCATCATCTGACTTCTTAGCAAAGCATACAGATGTTTTTGTAGGGAGGTCTATGTCAATAGGCTCATTTCTAAGGTCATCAGTTACTGGAGTCCTGAAGAAAGTACCCTCTCCTGTGATTGTTCCAAACTCACTGTTACCAACTGAATAGGTGCCTATTGTCAGGAACTACAATGACTTGGATTTAGAATGTCCTGCTAGCCTTCATAGAAACAAGTTAACAATGTTGCAAGAGGGGAATGGTTGCTAAGGAGGGTTCCCCAGGCTTGTGGCCTTGGGGATTCTATATCCCCTCCCTGTGGTTGGTCTCTGTTGCCTCCTGGCCTCGGTGATGTGAGACCAGAGCCCTTACTCTCTTCCTTCTCTACTTCCTGGCACCATGCCCTGAGATCCAAGACTCTGGCCTCACATGGACTGAACCCTGTGAGCAAATAAATCTTCCTTCCTCTAAATTGTGTAGTCAAATCTCTTGGATTATAGTAGTAATAATGCTAACTGATACAGGAGCCAAGCATATTGAGTTATCTCTTCAACCTACTTCTCTTACCTCTTTCCTTGCTTTTCTGACCTTATAGTCCTGTTCAATGAAGGCACAGCCTATGTTTATTACTGTTTGATCCTACCAAAACATTTGATCCTATCAAAGAAGTTCAGTTTACTATTTCATATATATTCATTTTACTTTGGAAACCTCGTGACCCAAATTCCTCCTTCTATGCCAGGGTCATGTAGACAGCTGACTATATTTTCAAAATGGGGAGATTAGTCCTCTCCACATTTAAGGTTCATATCATGCTGGGAAGGGAAATCAAGGAACTAGAAAAGTTTAGTAGCCAATTAGAGTATGATCCAAATGATGGCCTGTTTCTAGTTCTATACTAACAGGCATTTATTTAAGCTCAATGTAAATACACACAGAAGAGAAAGAGAAAAGGAAATGTGTATCCTACGTACCTATTCCATCCTCTTTGGATTCTCACAATAGAATTCCTTACAAATTCTCAACAACACTGCATTTCCAAGTCGCTTGCAACCAATACTGTGTACTATAGACAATAACCAGTATGCTCATTCAGCAATATTTATCAAGTCCTCACTCTAAGCAAGTTTCTATGTTAGAAGATACAAGAAATGAGAAGGCATGGAAAGAAAAAACAGCATAGGAAGCACCAGAACAGGGTTAGCAGATGGAGTTTGGAAAGGAAGTTCAATTAGAAGGGACAGTGGACAGAGAAAGCGGATCCGAATAAAAATTCCTGAGGTCTCAGAAATCAATTCAGGAATCAGAAATAATAGCCTTGCAAGAAGACCATGACATGAGTGCAAATCCCAGGACAGTTATATCTTCTCTAAGCTGCTTTAGACTTCTTGCCTTCTGTAAAGACCCAGGACATGGAGAAATAAATGTATCCAGAAAATGATTCAAGATTTGTAGGTAAAACCTGCTACTGAGAGAGTCAAGGTACAAACTACTAAATTACTGTATAACCTTAGAAGTATGCATTATTCTTTAAATGGCTAAAACAGGAATACATTTTTCTTTACACTAAAATATCTCATGTTGGCCCTTGCAAGATTTCAAAAGGACAATTAGAAACCCAAGGGAAAGCCAAGCCTGGTGGCACATGCCTGTAATCCCAGTACTTTGGAGGCTGACACAAGAGGATTGCAGTTTAAAGAACAGCTTCAGTAAGTAATGAAACTCTCACTAATTTAGTGAGACCTTGCTTCAAAATTAAAAATAAAATAGGGCTAGGGGTATATCACAGAAGTAGAATCCTGCTGGTTCAATCCCCAATAAAAGAAAGAAAGAGAGAAAGGAAAACAGAGAGAGAGAGAGAGAGAGAGAGAGAGAGAGAGAGAGAAGAAGAAGAAGAAGAAGAAGAAGAAGAAGAAGAAGGAGGAGGAGGAGGAGGAGGAGGAGGAGGAGGAGGAGGACGAGGGGGGGAGGAGGAGGAGGAAGAGGAGGAGGAGGGAGGAAGGAAAGGGAGGTTAGTTTTGCACAAATTACAAAAAAGGCCTTCTCAATTGTTTTCAGAAAAGCAATTTAACCATGAGGAAAATTTTCCTAATTTTCTGAGACTATGAAAAAGAAGGCCAGTTTCTTAATTGCCTGGTTGCTAAACACATTAGGAAATGAAAGGAATTTCAAGACCGAGATTCTGGCCAGATACTATCTTTTGTATTTCCATATTATTTCAAAAAATAGAATGACTCAGGAAAATATAGAGCTGTCTGTTAAGAAGTAGAATGAGAAAGAAATGACAGCTTAGAGAAACAATGAATCATGAAAAATTGCAGAAAAGGAGTAATAGTTAAAAACTTAAATACCTGAAGATGATTCTACAAAACTAAACTGACATGAAATTAAAACATACATTTTCAATTTATTATTCAGAACCACTGCAAGAAGCAGATAGGAAATATTCTCCACTTTTTTGCAAAGCACAGAGAGTAGTTTTCCAGACAATTTTATCACTTTACAAAATGCCCAGAAGCAGCAGATCTCTGCACAAGAGGTCACACACTCATAGGCTCAAGATATAAAGCAGACAGCTTCAAGTCAATAGGAACACCAAATTAGTTTGCTGGTTATTGAGTGTAGAGGGTACTTTTATGCCCTGGTCCTTGAACTACTACTGTCTTTGTCACATAGCTCAAGTCTAATATCAATCTAGAAAAAATATCAATCTGGTTGAAAAAAAATCATAGAAATACATATTGTCCATTTGGTGTTTTAATTTTCTGAAGGTTAAAAACAAATGAATGAAAGAAATGCCTAACATTTTTTCAACATAAGCTGAACCTTCATATGCTGCAAGGACTTTTTTCCTTCTCAAATTCCTTTTTCTTTCCTTGGTACCTGATGAGGCAGAAAGTATTTGTGTTACGGGTCTGTATGAAGTGATCCCTAATTATAAAATGAGATGGCACATTGGGAAGTGAGTTAACCAAAGGACTTCTTTGGATTCTTCCAGTTATAAAACATTATAGTTCCCTAGAAACCTATTATCTGGCTTGAAAAAATAATATAAATATTGAATGTATATATATGAAATATATTTAAATGTATATATATATATGAAATACATACCTAAACCTATATTTACTATAAATACTTATTACATATATTTTCTATATATGAAATACAGGAAATTTACCATAAATATATTTACTATACATAGAAAATTTCCCATGTATTATATTTACATATTGTTATGTTTTGGATCTTTACAATATGTTAAGATTGCTGATGGTACCATTGAAATCTTTAAGAGGTAGAGATGACTGCTAAAACAGCACTAGGAGCTGGTGAGGGGATATGAGGTAGAAACTACTGAAATGGCACTAAGAGTGTGCTGTTGGGGGATACGAGGTAGAGACTACTGAAACAGCACTCAGAGCTGTTGAAGGGATACTGGGACATGAGCACTTCTTCTTCCCCATCCCCTTCTTTTGCTTCCAGATGTCATATTGTGAATAGATTTGCTTTATCCCATGCTCCCCACCATGGTGTTTAGTCCTGCCGCAGGTGCAAAGTAACTAAGGTAAGTAACTATCAACTGAAACCTTTGAAGCCATGAGCCAAAATAAATCTCCTTTTAATTTTTTTATGTCAGGTATTTTGTCACAGCAATGGAAAGCTAACTAATACACAGATAAATTTCCTTTTTATCCATCCTTTCTGTCCTGTACTTTTTGTAAATAGCTTTATTAATCTTAATCTTTATATGCCTAAATATACTAAAGATTGTATTATTTATCAGCTTTAAATGATGTCCAATGAAACAATTTATTTCCCCTCTGTCTGCTTTTACCCCACATTTTTACCTAAGTATATAAAGAAGATCTGAGTAGGTCAGTAAATTTTCTTTAATATGTTTTTTTTTATTCGTGCATTGTAAGCAAACATCTTTGTTAGGTACAAATTGATAACAACATATGTGCCCACATTTCTCATTTGACCCCGTCCCCAAATTCCCACCCTGCTCCCTTGCCCTCCCTCCCCAAGGGAATAACCTTGATGTATACTAGGGTGTCCCTGCCCTCCATCCATCCCTTTCAGTTAAATCAACTTCTTTGTTTATCAAGGGTCTCTACTTTTCCATCTGAAGACCCTCTTATGCCCCATCTTCTCCCTAGCATCCACATATTAGGGAGAACATATGCTTCCTTACTGTTTGTGACTGGCTAATCTCACTTAACATAATGTTTTCCAGTTGCATCCATTTCCCTGCAAATAACATTATTTTGTTCTTCTTTATGGCTGAGTAAAATTCCATTGTGTATGTATCCCATAGTTTTGTAATCCACTCATCTGTTGATGGACATCTTGGCTGCTTCCATAGTTTGGCTATTGTGAATTGTGCAGCTATAAACATAGATACACATGCGTTGGTCTGATAGTTTGGTTTCTGCTCTTTTGGGTAGATACCCAGAAGTGGCATTGCTGGATCATATGGTAGGTTCATTCCCATTCGTCTGAGGATCCTCCATATTGTTTTCCCAAGTGGTTGCACTAGCTTGCAGTCCCACCAACAATGTATTAGAGTTCCCACTTCTCCACATCCTCGCCGGCAGTTGTTGTTGTTCGTGTTTTTTATGATTGCCATTCTGATTGGAGTTAGGTGAAATCTCAAGGTAGTTTTGATTTGCATCTCTCTGATTGCTAATGATGTTGAACATTTCCTCATACATTTGTTGGCCATTCGTATTTCTTCTTTTGTGAAATGTCTATTTAGATCCTTTGCCCATTTTTCAATTGGGTTATTTGTTTTCTTGGCTGTGATTTTCTTGAGTTCTTTGTATATCCTAGATATTAGACCTCTATCTGTAGAGTAACTAGCAAAAATCTTCTCCCACTCTGTAGGCTCTCTGTTGAGGTTCTTGATAGTTTCCTTTGCTGCACAGAAGCTCTTCAGTTTAATGAAACCCCATGTATTGATCTTCTTTTGAGTTGCTTGTGCTTTTGAGGTCTTGTTGAGAAAGTTTTGACCTGTGCCTATGTGTTGAAGTGTTGGTCCTATGCCCTCTTCAAGTAGCTGCAAGGTCTCTGGCCTAACTTCCAGGTCTTTGATCCACCTTGAGTTGACTCTTGTGCAGGGTGAGAAAGTGGGGTTTATTTCCATTTTCCTGCATATGGTTAACAAGTTTTGCCAACACCATTTGTTAAAGAGGCTATCTTTTTTCCAGTGTATGTTTTTGGCTCCTTTGTCAAAAATCAGTTGACTGTAAGCACGTGGGTCTGTTTCTGAATCTTCTATTCTGCTCCATTAGTCTATGTGTCTGTTTTTGTGCCAATACCATGCTGTTTTTATTACTGTGGCTTTGTAGTAGAGTTTGAAGTCAGGTATTGTGATACCTCCTGCATGGTTCTTGTTGCTAAGAACTACTTTTGGCTATCCTGGGCTTTTTGTTTTTCTAGATGAATTTAACGACTGATTTTTCTATGTCTGTGAGGAGTGCCTTGGTAATTTCATGGGTATTGCATTGAATCTATAAATCAGTTTTGGGAGGATGGACGTTTTGATGATATTTATTCTGCCTATCCCAGAGCATGGTAGATCCTTCCATCTTCTAAGGTCTTCATCGATTTCTTTCTTCAACTTTTTATAGTTTCCTTTTAGAGGTCTTTTACCTCTTTGGTTAGGTTTATCCCTAAGTATTTTATTTTCTGGGGTGCTATTGTGAGTAGAATTATTTTCTGGATTTCTCTTTCAGTGAATTTATGGTTGGCATACAGAAAGCTTCTGATTTTTTTAAGATTGATTTTGGATCCAGACACTTTGCTGAATTTGTTGATCAGTTCCATAAGTTTTTTGGTTGAGTTTGCTGGATCTTCTAAGTATAATATCATGTCATCTGCAAAAAGGGATAGTTTTAGTTCTTCTTTCCCTATTTTTACCTCTTTGATTTCCTTCTCTTGCCTTATTGCTCTGGATAGAATCTCAAGTACTATATTGAACAGAAGAGGTGATAATGGACATCCTTGTCTTGTTCCTGTTTTTAGTGGGAACTCTTGCAGTTTCTCTCCATGTAATATGATATTGGCTGTGGGCCTATTGTATATTGCCTTTATGATGTTGAGGTATGATCCTTCTATTCCAATTCTTTGAAGTGCTTTTAGCATGAATGGGTATTGCATCTTGTCAAATGCTTTTTCAGCATCAATTGAGATGATCATGTGGTTTTTGTCTTTAAGTTTGTTTATGTGGTGAATTACATGGATTGTTTTTGTATGTTAAACCAGCCTTTCATCCCTGGGATGAACCCGACTTGGTCATGGTGTATAATTTTCTTGATGTGGTTTTAAATGTGCATTGCTAATATATTGTTTAGCAGCTTTGCATCTAAGTTTGTCAATGATATAGGCCTATAGTTTTCTTTTCTTGAACTGCCTTTATTTGGCTTTGGTATTAAAGTGATATTGGCTTCATAGAATGTGTTTGGGAGGGTCCTGTTTCTTTCTATTTCACAGAATAGTTTGAGGAGTATTGGGATTAGCTCTTCTATAAATGTTTTATAAAATTCACTTGGAAAACCATCTGGCTCCTGGGCTTTTGTTTGATGGTAAACTCTTCATTGCTGTTTCTATCTCTTTGATTGTTATTGGTCAGTTTAAGTTTTCTATATCTTCTTGACTCAATTTAGGAAGGTTATATGTGTCTAGAAATATGTCAATTTCTTCTAGATTTTCCATTTTGTTGGAGTATAGTTTTTCAAAATAGTTTCTGACTATCCTCTGTATTTCCATACTGTCGATGGAAATATCACATTTTTTATCTCTTATTTTGGTAATTTGGTTTGATTCTCTCTTTCTTTTGCGTAGGTTGGCCAATGGTTTATTGATCTTGTTTATTTTTACAAGAAACCAGCTTTTGGTTTTGTTGATTTTCTGTATTGCTTTTTTATTATCTATTTCATTAATTTCTGCTCTGATTTTCATGATTTCCTGTCTTCTACTGGCTTTGGGGTTAGACTGTTCTTGTTTTTCAAGTGCTTTGAGCTGTGTCATTAGGTTATTTATTTGGTGATTTTCTGTTCTTTTATGTGGGCACTCAGTACTATAAATTTTCCTCTTAGTACTGCCTTTAGGGTGTCCCAGAGGTTTTGATATGTTGTGTCTCTGTTTTCATTGGTTCCTAGGAATTTTTTAATTTCTCCTCTTACTTTTTCTGTGACCCAATCTTCATTCAGCAATGTGGTGTTCAGTCTCCATTTGTTTCCACGGTTACTTTGGATCTTCTTGGAGTTTATTTCTAGTTTCACTCCATTGTGGTCTGAGAAGATGCAGGGAATTATGTTGCATTTTTTGAATTTGCCAGTGCTTGCTTTGTGGCCCAGAATGTGGTCTATTTTGGAGAAGGTTCCATGTGCAGCTGAGAAAAATGTGAATTCAGCTGTAGTTGGGTGAAAGAG
>PVLC010048118.1:0-10828 GCA_004027655.1 Graphiurus murinus
GACTTTCAGATAGCCCACGGTGAGGGCTGCCACAGCTCTTAAAGAGAAAGGGGTCAATGGCTACTACACCTTGTTAATGCAGGATAGGAAAAAGCCTGCAGGGTTGTTAAAATCCATATTATGAGCCAGGTGTGGTGGCACACACCTGTAGTCCCAGTACTTGGGAGGCTGAGATAGGAGGATAGCAAGTTCACGGTCAGCCTCAGCTACTTAGAGGCCCTCTGCAACCTAGTGACACCCTGTTTCAATATAAATAAAATAGCACTGAGGGGGTAGCTCAGAGATAGAATGTCTCTGGGTTTAATCTCCAGTAACACACACCACAAACACACACACACACACACACACACACACACACACTATGGAAGTGTTGAATCTCTTTAAGCCTATGGTAAAAATAAAACACTGCCTTATTGCAAATTTCAAATAACAAAAATTACTTGACTTGAGTCTGTGAACTGCACCTACCTATGTTTTTCTCTTAAAGTTCGATACAGACCACCTGAGGCCATTTTTAAAAAAAAATTTATTTCTTCTGCCCTTTGAAGATGATAAAATCCAGGCTCAGAAACCTGGTGTCCTATAAAAACAAAACTGAATTCCTTCCAGGAGGAACTTTTTATTTAGAAGAGATTCTACGGCCAGAGGAAGAAGGTTCTGAATGCAGAAATCGGCCAGGGTACCAAAACCAAACAGAAAAGCGTTTTCTTCCCTGGGGGAGAGGAGGGCTGGGTGGAGATACATAGGATCCCTGCGGAGGAAGCCGGACAATGAAGGGAACTGCACGGTGAGCTGGGCCAGGAAATCGGCCAGCTGCGGTCAGCGATTCCCAAGAGGCCCTGATAAGGGGGCACATTCCATACTTTTTGTGCCTGCATAGGGCTGCCGCCAGTGGGGTGTGGGGGGCTGCAGGGAAGAGAGGAGCCTGATTCAAGTTTGGTCAAGACAAAGCAGCGGGCGAAATGGGGACCTGTGAACACAAAGCCATCAGGGTGAGGTGCCCAGGATCTTCAGCCTCAGTTTCCCCATCTGGAGTGACTGCCCTCTTCTGCTGAGACTTTTCCACATGCCCTGTTCCTGATGCTCTAACTAGGGTGGTCTCTCTCTCTACTTCTCTTTGCTCTTGTCTCTTCCTTCTCTGTAACAGCATTTATAAAACCTATTCAAGATACCTGGCTGGAGCAGGGCGTGGTGGTGCAGGTTTATAATCCCAGTACTTGGGAGGCTGAGACCGGAGGATATGGGTTCGCGGCCAGCCTCAGCTACATAGTGAGGCCCTATGCAACTTAGTGAGACCCTGTTTCAAAATAAAGAATAAAAAAATATGGCAGGGATGTAGCTCAGTAGGTCAGAGATAGAATGCCCCTGGGTTCAATCCCCAGTATGGAAAAAAAAAAAAAAAATACCTGGCAGGCACCAAACTGCCTTTCAAGAATTCTCTCTCTGCATACTTCTTGTTTGGTCGATCATCCCCTTTTCCCCTTTATTTGCTCATTTATTCACTCTTCAAGCATTTTGAGCTTCTCCTTGGGACAATACGATAGTAAGCTCCTTGTCCTTAAAAACTGTACAATCTACTGGGGGAAATTAGACAAACAGATCTGTAGTTTTAATATAATATGATAAGAGTTATAAACGAGCACTTACTCTAACCTTAATCTAACCCCAGTCCAAGTCGTTTCTCAACCATTTTTCTTTCCAGAAACTGGATGGTAGCATATGGAGATGTATTTGATGTCATGATTGGAAGTTCCCAGTACCTAGTGGTCTACAGGCTGGTGATGTGGCTGCAAATCCTACAAGGAAGGAGCAGGACAGCTTCCTACCCCCACCTGAGCAGAGAATTATCTAGCCCCAAAAGTCAATACGACAAGAGAGAGAAACACTGATCCAAGCCTAACCAGGCGTGTGTAACACTGATCCAAGCCTAACCAGGCGTGTGTTTGGGAGTGCGTGTGGCTACAAGGCCCATCCTAGGAGAAAATCACTGTAATGGGCAGTGTATAGATGCACTTGTAATGGGATCCTGCAGTGTGCTATGAGCTGAGCGCAGTCAACTCTCAGATTCCATCTCTTGCCAGCTTTCTTTCTTAAAGATGTGGCTTAATTTTTGTGAGGGCTTAGCTCAGCAGTCAATCTATTTGGTTTTGCCTAAAAATGTGACACTAAATAGGGCCCTTGCCATTACCAAGAGACTAAAAAGTATTTGAGTTCAGAAGGTTTTAGATGGTGACTTTTCTATACATGCCCCGAATAAAAGCATATCATGTGAATAGGAGAGAAGTTTATTGTTTTCCCTTTCTCCTCAGAAGTAAGTACTTAGAGTGGATATGGGTTTAATATGAACCGAATCCTTAAGCAGGTTTCTAGAAGTCAAATGGGAATTTTCAGAAAGGAAAACTGCTGGAATATGAACTCAACAATGGGTCCTGAAATTTTCAATGCATAGGTGGGTGTAGAGCTGCTCAAGTTCAAAACAAGTATCTTCAAAGTTCCATTTGATGTGAATGTTTTGCTACGGCAGGAAAACACATGTGCATTATTGGGATAACTTCAAAGACAGCTCTGGGCTCCACTCTTCTTATTTTAGGGTGTTAGCTCTTGTGTCAGCTACACAAGAGTATTTTGCCAAAGCAGAAAGCCCAGGAGAGGTTCAAAGAATTAACCCAGTCATGGATATGGAAACCCTCCCACCCCAGAGAGCTTTTCAAAGCCCCCTCCAGGTCACTTGGTCTTCCTGCCTTTTTTCCTGTTGTATAAAATGCAACATCAGAATTCCCTCTGGAAGTGAATAAGGATGAAGCAGACACTTAGCAGCTCACTGGGGGACCTCTCCTGCCCTCCCACACCTTGCCTTCCCCACCTGAAAGGCTCCCACTGCAACATATTATGATCACTATAACCAAGGATCGCTGCTTGGTAGGGGGATTATGTCTCTGGTTCTCACCAACAGCAATAGAATGAAAGCACTCTATGGTGAGAAGCCTTTTAGAAAATTATACCAAATGGTGCCACAGCTCCTTAATAACTGCATCTTGAGCAAGGCTCGGGTGGCTGGAGTCCTGCAAGGCAGTTGATTCCAAAAGAAGGAATGGGTGGCATATCCCACTTTGCATTATTACATTCTGGAAAATTTGAGTGCTTCGGATTTTGCTTTTATAATAATTATAAAAGAAAACTTCTTAGAAACATGTGGCCTGACAAATACTGATCTCTTAGCTGAAAAAAAAAAAGCAGTGCCTCGAGACAACCCAATGCATTAACCTTTTACAAGCATTAGTCTAGAAACAGGCTTTGCAAGTTTATCTAAATAGCTACTACAAATAGTCTTTTGCCCACTACCACCTGGTCTTCCTGGAACTTGCTAACTACCTGAGATAAGATAGAACACTGCTTAAAGGGGCTAAACAAAATTGTAAAGATCTTAAGTAATGGAAAAGAATTTTTATATACGTGTTGTAACTTTAACTGGTTGAGGATAACCTTTGGAAAACCAAGTCTGTAAAAATGTGGGGGGCCAGCCTTCGATGCAGCAAGGTGGGGATTGAGGAAGAGGTCGTGAGAGTATGCTTACACGCAATGTAGTGTTCAAGACGCATCTGTTTATTCCATGTCATGACTGTGTTTATATCTTTTACAACAAGGTATCCAGAACAGGAGTTTTTACAGTCTTGTTTTTTCTTAAAGTCGAGTGGGTACATCTTTAACCAGAAAAGCTATTTCCCATAGTATTTGCTAAGATTAGGAGAACAGCAGAAGTTTACAAAATACAAAGTGTAAATGAAGAATTCTTTTAGTACAAGAGTAGGGTTAAAGGTTAACAGCAGAGAGGAGCAGGGGTAAAGGTTAATAGTGGAGAGGAGACTCTATTCATTAGATTAAATCTTCCCTATTTGCTCAGACAGCTAGAAGGTGGTTAATAAGTGTAGGGAAGCAGGAAGCTGGGCAAGCTTTCTGTCTTAAAGCTTTCTTTACTTATGATAAGGAATAGTAAACCTAAGTTCCTTTGCTGAGCTACAAAGTTCAGCTTGCTGGTATTTGTTGAGAGTTAATGAATATCTGTGAGCCGGCCGAGGCATTGTTCTTTTCACTGATGACTCAATCCGTTTAGCATCCTGTGCCTCTTAGGAAAAATTTTTTAATGTGAAAGCAAAACCCAAATTTCCAGAATATAATAATGCAAAGTGGGAAATGCCACGCGTCCTTCCTTTCATGCCTTGCATGATTTTAGCGGCTGAGCCCTGCTCAAAGCCCTGCTTATAAGGCAGCCATCGCATAAAAATTCCTGTTCTGTATGCCTCATTGTAAAAAAATAGTATAAAACAGTGACTGACAAACAATAAAACAGATACTTTCTACATTGCGTGCGGTGTGAGCGTATTATTGAGACCTCGTCTTATTCCCCACCTGTCAATGGATCCCCGACCCCATTGCCTCGAGGGCTGGACCCTGACAAGACGGTACAGTAACTTGGCTGTGGGGATATGAGAGGAGGCTATAAAAGTCTGGTCTGCACTTAACTCTTATTCTCCCAGATATCTGGGTCTGGAACCAGTACATACATACGTGTGTGTGAAAAGAATTTTCACAAAGCAGAATTTATCCTTACAGGCTGATATGCTCTCTATCCTACTCTGTCCTCCTATTCTATCTTTGATTTAAAATATTGGTCAGGCTGAGTGTGTATCTCAGTAATAGAGTGCTTGTCTCGGATGGGAGAGCACAAGGCCCTGCATTACATTTCCAGTTGCACAAAAAAAGAAGCAGGAGGAGGAGGAGGAGGAAGAGAAAGGGAAGAGAGGGAGGGAGGGAGGAGGGGAAGGGAATGGAAGGAAGGAAAGAAGGAAGGAAGGGGATCTGAAACTCAGTAAATTGAGTTCAAGACCTATAATCTCTAAGGACCAGAAAGTAAATACTTTGGGCTTGTGGGCCATCAACATCATCTCCATTTCTTCTTCTTTTTCTTCCTCCTCTTCCTCCTTCTCCTTCCCTGCCTTCTTTTAAGGTCTTGCCACATATGGTTTTTCCTACAACTTCCTAAAAGTGTGAAACCCTTAGCTGTGACAGCCCATGGCTTGTCATTTGCCACCTCCTACAAACCAAGACAAGATTTTAAAGAGAAGAGTTAGCCAAAGATTAGAGAAAGGAAAGGACTTTAATATCTCAACCTCAAGCCATACAAATGTCCAGGGACAAACCATCTTTGGTCAGCAGGACACCAGTTTGTAGCCCCTCTGTAGAGACACCAGGTGGTACTTTCTCTTCCACCTATGCCTTCATGAACCTTTGATTACATTAGTTGTCTCTTTTAAATTTTGTGATAAAAGTCTTATTTTTCAAATATTTGCTATCCAATGTTAAAATCACTACAAGTGCTATCCAAGATTACAGTCTGAAAGTTTAATAATTTGTTTTTGTGTTTAAAATATTAAATAATGCCAGCATGGTGGCTCATGCCTGTAATCCCAGTACTAGGGAGGCTGAGACAGGAGAATCACAGGTTTGAGGCCAGCTGCAGGAACTTAGACCCTCATCCACTTAGCCAGACTCTGTTTCAAAATAAAAACTAAAAAAAGGGGTGGAGGTGTAGCTCAGAGGTAGAACGCCTCTGGGTTCAATCCCCAGTACCAATAATAAATAAGTTAACTAAAAAATTAAGTAATAAAAATGTCCTTTTTTTTAACCTGAGACACTACAATATTCTGATACTTCTGGATGCAAGATCCCTTTTCATCTTGAAAAGCAATCTTGTGAAATAAGCTAGTAGGTATTGTTCTGGCATGTTAGTCAAAGAGAGTGAGTCACTGGAGTTAACTGATTTGCTCACTTGGCAAGTGATGGAACATAGATAAAAAATTGAGCTAGTAATCTCTCCTTTGATTCACCTGGCCTCCTCTATAAAGTAAAATGTCACTTTAAGTGTCTTCTGTATGTTTATCCTACATTAGGTTTTATAATTATCCAGGTTTTACAGTCTTTCCTTCCTCAGGATTCTATAGCATGGAAATGCACTGATTACAGTACTTCCAAATAGACTTGATTTTTTTTTTTTTTTTACCATGAAGCTCCACAAAATAGCACATTTTCTGCACATTGATGACATAGAGTGATGTCTACCTACCCCCAAAGGTTGCAATGGCTTCTACGGCTCCACTGTAGACTGAAGAATCTTGAGATGGGGCCTTGTAATCCCACAGGATTTGAACATAGTTCACAACCTGGTTATAACCCGCTGTGGATAAAGCCCACCACAGGGACCAGTAGAACAGGCGCTTGGAGGAGTAGCATTCCTTCAGGTCCTGGAGCCACTGCACCAAGATCCTCAGGGCTGCGTTTTGGGGCTCGGGGCTGCTCAGCACGCTGTCCTCCAGACTCCCCGGAGCGGCCACTAGCTCCTGGCTACCTGCTTTCTGGCCCTGGTGAGCATCCCCCGGGCGAGCGGCCTCTGCTGGTGGCTTCTGAGGAGCTTCCTGGCTGGGCTTCGAGTAGAAAAACATGCTCTTCTTTGGCATCGGTAGAAGAAGTGATAAGAACGCGGCCACGGAGACAGAGGCCAAGGAGATGACGTTGAGGTAGAAGTACAACACGTTAGCCAGGGACACCAGGAGCTGGGCCAGCACAGAGGCCGCGGTGTAGGCCGCCAGGGTGATGCTCCTGCAGTAGCCGCTCACCTGCTGGTAGTGTTCTGGGCTGACCACGCTGTATATGTAGGCGTGGTAGGCCACCTCGGTGGCCGTCACCAAGCCAAAGACGAATTCAACGAGCTGCATGAGCCTCACTCCTTGGCCAAACAAGAGCAGCAGCCAGGTGGCCACGAAGCTGAGCCCTTGCAGGATGGTGTGTGTGTGTGTGTGTGTGTGTGTGTGTGTGTGTGTGTGTGTGTGCCACTGGGGATGGAACTCTGGGCCCTTCTATCCCTGGGCTACACCCTCAGCCCTATTTTATTTTTCATTTGAAAACAGGATCTCACTGAGTTTCCAAGAGCCTCATTAAGAGCTGAGGCTGGCCATGAACCTGTGATCCTCCTGTCTCAGTTTCCCAAGTACTGAGATTACAGGTGTGTGTCACCATGCCCGGGTAAAATTAGAAACAGTCTTAATATTTATTTATTTATTTATTTATTTATTTATTTATTTATTTATTTATTTATTTTTGCAGTACTGGGGATTGAACTCAGGGGCATTCTACCTCCAAGCTATACCCTCAGTCCTATTTTTTATTCTTTATTTTGAAACAGGGTCTCACTAAGTTGTGGAGTACCTCACTATGCAGCTGAGGCTGGCCGCAAACCCAGATCCTCCGTTCTCAGCCTCCCAAATGCTGGGATTACAAGTGTGCGCCACCACACCCAGTTCTCTTTTAGACTTTTAGAGCTAGAAACAAACAAACAGCAAAACAAAATGGGATTTCTCCTAAAGCAGGTAAAGAAGGTAAAGTTGGTAGACTTTACAGAGGAAAGACAGTCACCAACAGAAATGCTTGTTAAGCAACACCTGCCTCTTACCCTCTTCATGAGCGAATTAATGTGTTGCTGTTGATGGATGATGTGGGGGCACATTATTATGGTTAGCTTCTGGAACGCTCCCCAAAGTCTGTTGAGCTCTTAGGTTTAGAGAGGTAATTGGGTCATTGAGTCACTGACTTCATCAGTGGGTCAAGCCATTAAGAACCGGATGGACTCCTGGGAGGTGGAGTCAGGTTGGAGGAGGTCGGTCACTGGGTGTGCCCTGGCCCCTTCCTCCCACTCTCTCTGCTCCCTTACTGTCATGAGCGGAGCAGCTCTCCACCACGTCCTCCCACCACGATGCTCTCTCGCCTCAGGCCCAGAACAATGCAGCTGGCTGTCTATGGACTGAATCCTTTGAAACCAAAATAATTTTTCCCCCTCTAAGTTGTACTTGCCAGGTATTTTGATCACAACAACACAAAGCTGACTAACAACAACCGTTTTAGTGAGCATTGAGATCTGAAGGAAGTAGGCTTTGGGAAGTAATGATTTACAAACAGATGGATGGCTCACTTTTTCTAAGTATCCTACTCAAAGTAAATGCCTAGCATAAAATATTAATTTGAACTGTCATCCATCCAGATGATTTGGACTGTTTTTAATACCTGTTTCCAGAAAAAGAGCTATATGATATCTAAAGTAGATCAAATCATGAATGAAATTAAAACACAACTCTTAAATTTCTGAGTTGATATTTACCCCCATTCCTATATTTTCTCATTTGTGTTGATGATGCTGAGAAGTGAATAGTTCTTCTGACTTATGTTCAGAAGATGTCTTAAGGTCATCTGACTGAAGGGAGAAGAGGGGTACTCTTCAGAAAGGCAATGGACAGCTCCAGGAGAAATGTCACCCACTTAGTTCTTGGCCACTCCCTTCATGAAACCTCCTCTTCCTCCTCCTCCTCCTCCTCCTCCTCCTTTTGTTCCTCCTCCTCACATTATGGCTTACCTTATTCTAGCTCTGGCAAGATGTCACAGCATAGCAATCAAGAACATTTACTCGAGTCAGACAATCAGGTCCAGTTCCTTCCCTGCTACTTACAAAAATGTGACCTTTGGCAGGTGACTGGACCTCTTGCACTTTGATTCCTCCTCTACAAAGGGGGGGAGTGTGATAATGTGTTGTGAGGATTATATACATTAATACATGCCTATATACATTATATTAGAACAGTGCCTGGCATGCTCTATGCCTTCAGGGAGCACAAGCTATACAATTTGCAGTACTGATTGCTTTGAAAGGTTTTGATGTGTTGACATGCTTATCTTCCTATTAGCCTGAGTGCTTTCTGAGAGCAGGGATCAGCTTTGACACCCAGTCTAAGATAGTGTCTGATCCATCAAAGGTATTCTAATGGTATGGATAAAATATTACTCACTATTTCTGAGGCCAGGAGAGACCATGGCTTCAGGTTTTTATGTTGGACACAACTAATGTTGGCAGCCAGTTTGTAAAAGTAGAATGTCTAACTTAAAAGGGGAGGACTGGTGAGTTTGGCCAAATTGGAGGATCCATCATAACTGTAGTGAGAAGATTCACCTATCAAGTGATCATGTGGAGAAAGAGCTTCAGCAAATCCTCCCCACGGTGGCTTTCCATTACCTGGTTAGGAGGGACACCAAGTAGCCCCTTGCTGGTATCTTCATTTATTGCCAAAAGATTGTGTTGTTATTTTATCTGTCAGTGCTCAGCCTATGCAGCCCCTCTGGACTTTCTTTATTATCTATGGAAAAGCTTTGAAAACATGAAGCCTACAATATTCTTTGACTATGAGGTCTGTCTGAAGTTGGATGGTGCAAAAAACTGGATATAAGAAATTCAAACAGTCCTTGCCTAGGGTTCCTTTTCTAATTGCAAGGCATTTTCCTCTTTTAAAAATGAAGTGGAGTTATAGCTGTTGAAAAAATTCAAACATGGAATTTTCAATCCCAGGTCATCCTGGTGGTATAATTTTTAATATGTCAAACCGGAGGTAGCTTTCAGTTAATTCTTAACCTGCTGCTTCAAAGGTCATTGGACAATCAGTTAAAATTTTACCAAACAAATGTCCTGATTCGCTCCTAATTGTGTTAAATGCAATGGCGTGGCCACCTGAGCAAGTTGGCTGTGCTGAAGACAATGGACTTGTGGTCTGGGACATCGGTCTGCCAGGTGCCCTGGAGCCTGGGCTCTGGCTGCCGCAGAGGTGGCACGCTGCCCCACAGGGGGAACCGGGGTATTTCCTAAGCATTCCAGCTGCTATTGTAATGTGGATTAGCAGATTTGTGTTTTCTTCTGTTGTACTTAATCCTGGCCATCTGACATTGTTCATATTCCTTAATGATTTTGAGCTATACTGATTAAGAGAAGATAAAAGCTACCCACTCTGCTGTTTGCAAGGAGTAAACAGAATCAATAGGAGTGGACTCAGGACAGTGGCTAATAGAATAAGTATTGTGTCTTTTTGAGAATCTGGTCTAGACCCAGTCATCCAGGAAATTGCAAAGACCACTAAATTGCTGATTAAATCAAATCTCATAATGTCAGACCCCGTTAATTGGACCGTTGGTCATCTCTGTACAAAATGAGCTGAGGGTGCAGCTCAGTGGCAGAGAGCTGGCCTAGTGTTCGGAAGACTATGGGTTCCATCTCTAGCATTGCAAAATTAGAAAAAGAAAAGTTCAATCAATTTGAAGGTTGTAAGAGTACAGAGAAAAGCTGGGTGTGAGAGTGCATGCCTGTAATCCAAATAGAAGGGAGGTGGAGACAGGAGGATCGCAGGTTCAAGGCCAGCCTCAGAAACTTAACAATGCCCTCAGCAACTTAGTAAGACTGTGTTTAAATAAATAAATAAATAAATAAATAAATAAATAAATAAATAAATAAATAAATAAATAAATAAATAAAATAGGGTTGAGGGTGTAGCTCAGAGGTAGAATGCCCCTAGGTTCAATCCCCAGCAACACACACACACACACACACACACACACACACACACACACACGAGTAAGGAGAGATTGAAAAACAAAATTGATGATGGTTTAAAGTTGAAAAAAGGAACTAGCTGGGCGTGGTGGCGCACGCTTGTAATCCCAGCATTCGGGAGGCTGAGACGGGAGGATCCGGGTTCGTGGCCAGCCTCAGCTATCTAGACCTGGTTTCCAAATAAAGAATAAAAAATAGGGCTGGGGGTGTAACTTGGAGGTAGAACACCCCTGAGTTCAATCCCCAGTACCAAAAAAAGAAGGAACTATTTCATTAAGGAATTAAATTGTCTGAAAGTACTTTTCAATACTAACTTACATAAGAAAACTCATAAATCCTCCTTCTCTTGCCTTT
>PVLC010048119.1:0-10702 GCA_004027655.1 Graphiurus murinus
ATTCCCTTCCCTACCACCAACTTTCTTGAGCTTCAGGAGGGAGCTTTCTCCCCACCCCACCCCCCCACCAACTGGTTCAAGTTATAAGACCATCATTTTAACTGGTAACTTACCTAAACTCTAAAAAACCACAAGGAATGAAGGAATGACCATGTCACACTCCATCTCCCTGTGGGTCACAGTCCCTTCCAGGTGTCCACATATGCTAAAAGGATCAACTATCGCTGTTTTCTTTTTTTGTATACTTTTATTTTGGTGCATTATAGTCTCATATCATAATGTAAATGATAGTGGTAGTGACACACATGCACACAGCATGTTTTGTATTCTCTATACTCTGACCCAGGTCACCACCAGCCCCTGCGATCTGTAAACTCCCTTATATCCAATGTCTCTCTCCTGAGAGCCCTGTCCCTTCCTTACCCAGTCGAAACCTAAGTGGCCTGTGAACTCTTGCACATCTACGACTCTCTCAGGTTAGTGTTTTTCCTCCAAAACCCACATGTACCAGGACCTAGAAATACATTCGGAGTTTTCCTTTCTCCCTATGCCACTTGAACACTGTGCTTCCTATTTGGAAACCCCAGGCTTTATGTATGAAAAGACACAACCACCCCCTCTCTCCATATTTGTCATAGTTCCATCCCTTTCTATAAAGCAGGAAGGAGTTGCACCAAAATATTAACAGAGAGATGTACAAAAGATGTTTAGTGATTTCTATTTTCTTCTTTGTATATTGTGTTTTCTGTTATATCCACCTGCATCTCATCTAATATTTCTGTGATTGTTCTGTGACTCTAAATAGTTCAGAATCTCTGACATGATTTCTTCATTAACCACTTCGTATAATTGTGTTATTTATGAAAATAGGGATTTTGACTTTGCACCTCTTAGAAAATGATTTCTAATTTAAATTCTTGATGGGCATATCTGATATGTCACTATAATCATGAATGCATTAATTTTTCTTTTATATTTCTGCTCATATTTTTATATATTTTGAGTCTGTCAGACTAGAAATAATATAGTTTTCTTGTAAACACTTTTACTTATTACCAAGTAATAATCATTTTATCCACGGTAATGTATTTTGTCTTAAAACCAACTTTTGCTAGTTAGACATGGTGGTACACACCTGTAATCCCAATATTTAGGAAGCTGACGCAGGAGAATCACAGGTTTGAGACCAGCCTCAGCAATTTAGTGAGAAACCTCAACAACTTAATGAGACTCTATTTCAAGTGCTGAGAGTATGGTTTAGAGGTAAAATGCCTCTTGGTTCCATCCCCAGTACCAAAAAAAAAATTAACTTTGCCTATTAATTATGTCACTTGCTGAATTTCCTTTATTATGTTTTCCTGATAACATCTTTTTCTCCACTTTTTTTTCCAACTTCTGTGCCATTATGCCCTAAATCAATATATATATATATATATATATATATATATATATATATATATATATATATTTTTTTTTTTTTTTTTTTTCGGTACTGGGGATTGAACTCAGGGGCATTCTTCCTCTGAGCTACACCCCCATCCCTATTTTTTATTCTTTATTTTGAAACCGGGTCTCGCTAAGTTGTGGAGTGCCTCACTAGGTAGCTGAGGCTGGCCTTGAACCCGGATCCTCTGGTCTCAACCTCCCAAATGCTGGGATTACAAGCGTGCACCACCACGCCCGGCTCTAAATCAATATTTAAGACAGTTTATCAAGCATGCAAACAATAATTTCTCTTGTAAACTATATATAAACAGAATTGTTTAATCTAATTTGATAGTTTTTCTTTTAATTGATCATTTAATCTACTTATACATATTATGATTACTGATAATTTTGGTATTACTTCTATAATGTTATTTTGCATTTCATATTATCATACTTTTCTTTATTTCTTTTATCCTCTCTTGATTTTTTAGATTATGTTTTCCTCACTCCCTTTTTTCCTTCTATTAGCTTGAAAATTCACATCCTAATTCATTTTTAGATATATAAAATGAATACTTGACATTATACATAAAAGTGATCAAAATATCTTCTAGATGGAAATTCAGTTCTGATCTCCCCTTTCCATCTTCCATTTTATTAATGACAAATTAATTTTTCCTTGTTTTTAACCCCACATCATTGTTTATTTGCAGTTATTAATATGTTCACCAACTTTTTCATATACTAACTCCAATTCCTCTGTGTATCACTTCCTCCTTACTTTAATATTTTAGTAGTTATTTCAGCAGCAGTTATTTGGGGCTTAATAGTTATTTCAGAGGTTTTCAAAAAATGTTATTTTGGTCCTCACCAATGGTAAGTTTAGCTGGATAGAGAAATCTAGAGTAATAGTTATTTTCATGGACATAGTGAAGACATAATTATATCATATCCTGACATACTACTTATAAAAGGTCTTCTATTTGTCTAGTATCTATTTTTTCTAGATATTCTTTCATTCTTATAGTTTTGGGATTTTTTTCTTTGGGCCTCAATGTTTGACAGTTTTCCCCTACTGTGTCTAGATGGAAATTATATTTAATTTTGCTGGGAACCCTGCATATTATTTTGATCCAAAGATTTATGTCTTATTTTCAAATCTAGAAAATTACCTGCTGTTTTCCCTTTAAATACTGTCTCTTCTTCATTGTTTCTATTTTCTCCTGTTGGAATCCCTATTAAATATATAACAGGCCTTCTAATTCCACGTCTTTAACATCTTTTACATAAGTTTAATATCTTCATATTTCTGTAATGCATTCATACTAGCTTCCTCAGATATGTCCTCTTAATCAAGCTGAATTTGACTGATACCTTCTTAGTTTGTTAATTTCAGTTACTATATTTTTAATTTTGTGAAGTCTATATTATTGCTTTGCAAACCTGATTAATTTCAAGAGTGTTTTGATGTTTTTTTACTTTTATTTTTAATAATTTTAAACACACTTATTTTATAGTCTCCTTTAGATTTTTTTTCTAAATATTATGAAACCACTTCTCCTGTTCTTAGTATTTGCTTTTTCAAAAACTACAGTCCTATGCCACATGACAACATTTTAATCCACAAGAGACTGCATACTTGACAGTGGTCCCATAGGATTATAGGAGCTGAAAATTTTGCATTGCCAAGTAACATCACAGCTGTCATGGTGCAACACGTCACTCACTCACTCACATGTTTGTGTGTTTGTGGTGATGGTGATGTAAACAAACCTCCTACACTGCCAATCATATAGAAGTACAGCACATACAATTTTGTACAGCACATAATACTTGATCATGGTAATAAGAACTAGTATTGATATATATATTTACTATACTATATTTTTATTGTTATTCTACAGTCTACTCCTTCTACTTATAAAAATGAGTTTATATAAAAATGTACCATATTATACCAGCAGAATCTTCATACCTCTCAGGTTTGCTGCATCTCTTGATTACATCGTTTTCTCTTGTGCTTGATTTGCTCTCAGGTTGATTTGTTCATCCTGGCCCCAGGAGCAAGAGGCTACGAATATATATACATATACATATATATGTATATATATGGTATTATATTGTATTATAATGTTATATGTGATATTATAATCATATATAGGCTATAATTTATACACACACACAAGCTGTTCTACCTAGGTCTGTGTGAATACAGTGTATGGTGACAGCACAATGATGAAATCATCTAAGAATACAATTCTCCAAACATATCTCTGCATGGGCAACATGTAACTTTATCTACCTCCTAAATACCAGACATTACTCCTGGAACTTGAAAGCTCCCCGCCTCATGGGTCTTGCATTCTAGTGGAGGAAGACAGACAATATTTAAGACATAGAAGATATACAGTAGACCAGATGATGACAAAGCTAAGGCAACAATAAGTGGGGGAGGTGGAGGGAAGTGGGGAAGCTGCAGTTTTAAACAGGTGTGCCATGGGAGAGACCTGCGAAGGTGGGGAGCAAGGGAACCAGCCCTGCAGTTACTTCTGGCAAAGGGACCATGCGTGCAAAGCCCTAAGACAAGACCATGCCTGGCCTGTTGGAGCAACAAAAGTGGTGTCAGTGTGACTAGACAGACGGATCCTTGAGGAACAGTGGGTAAGGTCAAAGAGTACAGGTAAAGAAGGGCATGAGAATCCCTGGAAGGTCTTTGGCTTTTACCCATCCTAGTATTGGAAACCATCGAGGGCTTCATTCAGAAGAGTGACATGATCTGATTTATACTATAAAAAGGTAACTCTGGCAGCTTTGTTGAGAAACGACTGAAGTCAAACAGAATTGAGGAGACCAAAAAGAGCTATTACAACAATCCAGCCAAGAGATGATAGTGACTCAGACCAAGAGCACAACCTGGGGGTGGGGCTCGAGGGGCAATGAGAAGTAGTCAGAATCCAGATCTATCTTTAAAGTAGACCCCATACGAACTGCCTCAAAAGTTGAATGCAAGATGTGACAAACATAAAGTAGACTGTCTCATCATTCAAAGGTTACCCCAAAATTGTTGGCCTGCACTGTTGGGAGGATGGAGTTACCGTTTACAGAGACAAGAAAGACTGCAGCAGGAGTTTGCAGGACAAACAGAAGGATGTTTTTCCACGTATTATATTAGTTTATCCTTTACAGCATGACAGATTGCCCCCCTCCCTGGTATGGCAGATTAAACAATAAATCTTTTTTTTTGTTTTTTTTTGTTGTTGTTGTTGTTGTTGTTTTGTTGTTTTTGCGGTACTGGGGACTGAACTCAGGGGCATTCTACCTCCGAGCTATACCCCCAGCCCTATTTTTTATTCTTTATTTTGAAACCGGGTCTCACTAGGTTGCGGAGTGCCTCACTAGGTAGCTGAGGCTGGCCACGAACCCAGATCCTCCGGACTCAGCCTCCCGAATGCTGGGATTACAAGCGTGCACCACCACGCCCGGCTTTAAACAATAAATCTTTATTATGTCATGATATCTAAGGACCAGAAATCTGACCTGAGCTTGCCTGCGAGGTTCCATCTCAGGTAGTCCCATTTGCACCAGAACTACAAGGGCCAGAAAGTGTAGCAGGGCTGGAGGATCTGCCTCCAAGAACACATGCCTGCAAAGTTCATGCTGGACACTGGCTTAAGGCCTCAGTTCCTCTTCACAGAAAGCTGCCTGGCTGTTAAGACATGGTAGCAAGCAATCCAACAGAGAACAAGATCAAGAGTGACTAAAAGAGAAGCCACAGCATCTTTTATAACCTAACCTCAGAAAGGACTTCATATCACTTCTGCCATACTCCATCGGTCTCACAGATGAACTTTGACCTCCTCGGTGTGGGAGGGACTACATCAGGGCATGACTACCAGGAGCCAGAGACCTTTGAGGACCCTCCCAGAGGCTGGCTACTATAAGCAGCGAGATGCTCATTAGACTCCTCGGTGGAGCTATCTTGAAGGTAATCTGGAGCTTAGAGCTATCTGGAATTAAGAGGAGAGGTCCAGATTGGAGATGTAAATGTCAAACTCAACAGTATACAGGGGATCTTCCAGTAATACTAGATGCCACCATCTAGGGTGTGAGCAGAGATTATTTTTAAGTGTATGCAAACTCTTCCTCAGGATATGTTGTCTTTCATTGTCTCTTCTTTTGTTTTTTTGGGTTTTTTTATTTTTTTATTTTTTTTTTACTTTTTGCAGTACTGGGAGTTGAACTCAGGGGCATTCTACCTCCGAGCTATACCCCCAGCCCTATTTTTTATTCTTTATTTTGAAACCGAGTCTCACTAAGTTGCGGAGTGCCTCACTAGGTAGCTGAGGCTGGCCGCAAGCCCGGATCCTCCAGTCTCAGCCTCCCGAATGCTGGGATTACAAGCATGCGCCACCACGCCCGGCTATGTCTCTTCTTTTGTGTTCTGAGTCAGTAAACTAACCCCTGTAGAAAGCATTGCCTTTGTTGTCTGTATATCCAGAGCATCCATTCTTTCTATAAGAATGATTTGTGTCAATTTTCTTTGCCTAGTGTTCTCACACCAAGGAGATGGCTCAAATTTGTGGCACAGGCCTGGTGTTTGAGTTTCTCAAGTGTGGCTTTTTGACAGTCCTACTCAAGTCCCAGCTCTCTTGCTACTTCCCCTAGACTAGTAGGAAGGGGGATTTTTAACAAGGAGCATCCATTGGGGGCCCTGATCATTGTTGTTGTCCTTGTTACTGGGGAATGAACCCAGGGGCATTCTACCTCTGAGATAACCCCATAGCCCTTTTTATTTTGAAGTAGGGTCTCACTAAGTTGCTGAGGTCTTGCTCAGTTGCTGAGGCTGGCCTCAAACCTGTGATTCTCTTGTCTCAGCCCCCCAAGTACTGAGATTATAGTCGTGTACCACCATGCCCAGCTGGGGCCCCAGTCTTCATGCCAGAAGGTCTGGGCTAAGGCGGAAGCCCCTTCCTCTGTCCACAGTGGATAATCACCCAGCAGTCCTCAACCCTGGGGACTGTGTGCATCTCATACCCTCAAAGGACCAAGGCAGCACGATCTACTTCCTGTTCTGGGCTAGATGTATCCCTTAATTTCTGTCACTTTGTGATTCCCTCTTCTTTCTTTTAACGATTACAAAATATTGTTGGTAATAATTTACCCAGAATTTCTCTGTGCTTGTGATAGAAAAGAGATGTTTTGTCCAATTCAGGTAGATTTGCCATTTTATTGAGAAGCTGTCAACATGCTGTTTTTCTACTAGGAAAAAATTAAATTGCCTTTTTTTTAAGAAACTTTATAAAATGTGTACAGTTTCTAGTCTCCATTAAAATTCTATTTTTTGCCAGGTGTGTTGGCACATGCCTGTAATCCCAGTACCTGGGAGGCTAAGACAAGAAGTTCACAAGTCCCAGGCCAGCCTGGGAAATTTAGCAAGATCCTATCTCAAATTTTAAAAATAATAATAAATAAAATAAAAAGGGATTGAGAATTTTTTTCTAATCCTACTATTCATCATTTTCACCCATGATTCTAGGCACCTATCTAAATGCTTCCTACCCTAAAGAGCAGATTTCAAAGGATATCTTCTTCTTGGGCATGGTAGCACATGCCTGTAATCACAGTACTTATCACAATTTAGCAAGACCCTCTTTCAAAATAAAGAATAAAAAGGACTGGGAGTAGAATGCCCCTGGATTCACTCCCCAGAAAACAAAAACAAAAAAAAAATTGCTTAATTGTAATCCTTTTTTTGTTTTGTTTGTTTTTTGTACTGGGGATTGAATCCAGGGACATTTTACCCCTAAACTACACTCCCAGCCTTTTGTATTTTTTATTTTGAAACAGGTCTCACTAGGTTGCTGGGAGTCTTGCTATTGCTGAGGCTAGTCTCGAACCTGCAATCCTCCTGTCTCAGCCTCCCAAGAACTGGAATTACAAGTGTGCACGATCATGCCTGTCTTCCTTTCCTTTGTTACTCTACAATTAACTAGTGATTATCTTCTCCAAAATCATTAAAAATAACAATAAAAAAACCCTGGAAAGCTATTTCAGTCCTTTTATGGAACAGACCCTGGTTCCTTTGTTGTTTCTAATCAAATCACGTCTGTGTTGAAATTTCTTCGATAAACTATACTCATCCCAAAACTCTACCTTTTTCACATAGCTATAAATGGTAAGAACCAACGTTTCTGCTATCAAAGGCTTTTAGACAAAACATTGTGGATAGCAGTTGAACTTTTTATTCGGCTGAGAAAACATTCTTTGTGCTTATCATCCGGGAGAACAGCCTTTTATCTTTCCTTAGTGCAACAAAATTGTGAATCTATTTGGACAATTAGAATCTCTTTGGACAACTGAACAGAATCCCCAGGCCCAGTTAGAACCGGCAGTAACTCAACAACTGGCTAACTCGCTGCTGCTGCTGCTAACCGGACCGTCACGTTTCAATCCACCTTCCAAAAGGAAGCCCGTCTCTGCTTTGAGGCTGTGCCGTGTCGTATCTGCGGGGCTTTGGGGTGTGCTGGCACCTCCTTCCGTGGTCCCAAGTGTCACACTGCCCCTCCAGGTGCAAAACACCAGAGGCAGAGCGGAGACGCGGCCCAAGCCCAGCCCCCAGGGTCCGTCCCACTGCGACGGCCTCGCAGCCAGGATGGCCTGTGCCCCTGAGGAGTCAGTCACTCCAGGAGGCCCCATGTTCTCCAGCTGCCCCTGTCACCTGCGCCTCTGCACATCCCGAGTCTGGCCCCAGCTCTCACGCTTCTTCTTCGTATCCCCAAGCCCATCCGACGCAAGCAGCCCCTGTATTCGGAACATTCCCGTCACCCTGCTCATCCCCGAGAGCGCGAGCTCATCCCACCGGACCACACATGGAGGCCTGTCCCCTTCACTTCCCGCCCTCCACCACAAAGCTCCTGCCCCCGCCTTTTTACCCATGATGCCCTCCATGCCCATGTCATCCCAAACTAGACTCCCCTTCAGTCTCAAGGGTTCTAGTAATAAATACTCTTATCAGAATTCCCAGATAACCCAATCGAAAAATGGGCAACTGAACTGAATCGACACTTCTCAAAGGATGGAGTGCAAGTGGCCAACGAATATATGAAAACTGTGTTCAGCATCATAAGCCGTCAGGGAGATGCGAATCCAAACCCCAGGGAGATTCCGTCTAACCCCATTCAGAACGGCCCAAGCATGGCCCTTGAGTCTTGTGCTCAGAGCCCTCCTGCAGTCCACACCACAGTCCTGGCGCCTCCTCCTTGGAGATGTGTCCCGACTCCACCCTCCCCTCACACCTCTGCCCATCCAGCCCTGGCCCAGGCCACCTGCAAAACGGTCCCTCTGTCTCCACCCTCAGCAGTTCAGTCAATTTGCAACAGAGACATCAAAGATGCCTTCAAAACATGCCACAGATTAGGACCCATTGCTATGGAACCCTTGAAGAGCTCCTGTTTTGCTGGTGAGCTCTTGGGTTCCATCTTTGCCTCTGCCCCTCTCTCCTGCTCACCTGGCTCCAGCCACACAGGCCTCCTTTCTGCCCCTGGAGCACGCAGGGCACCTCCCACTCTCCCCGGGAAAGGCTCTTCGCCCAGAAACCCTGGCAGCTCATGTTCCTGGTTCCTCAGGAGAAGCTGAGACCCAAACCCTAGTTTCTAGTGCAACCTTAGTTTCCCCAAGGCCACCAGTCAGCTTTGGAGGGCAAATGTGGAGGGTGTGGGCAAAGGTGGGGTCTGCCGGCAGGCTCGCTGCATTACAGGGTTAGATGCCCCTCAAGGCTACTAGAGAGCATGCTCCACTCTGAGGACAGCATCCTGGAAACCATGCAGCACTGGGGTCTACTTGCTGGTCTGTGTCTAATTTAGTTGTCAGAGATAATTCATTAAAATCTCATTTGGGAGCCGGGCATGGTGGCGCACCCTTGTAATCCCAGTACTTGGGAGGCTAAGGCAGGAAGATCTGGGTTCTCAGCCAGCCTCAGCTACCTAGTGAGGCACTCTGCAAATTAGTGAGACCCTGTTTCAAAATAAAGAATAAAAAAAAAAAAAATAGGGCCCATAAAAGTCTGGTAAGGACTCCAATGGTCCTATTAAAGTAGTAGCATTTTCTGAGCATGATAACACACACCTGTAATCCCAGTACTCTGGAGGTTGAGACAGGAGGATCACAGGTTCAAGGCCAGCCTCAGCAACTTAGCAAGAACTTCAGCAACTTAATGAGACCCTGTTTCAAAATTTAAATTTTTTTTTTTTTTTTTTTTTGCGGTTCTGGGGATTGAACTCAGGGGCATTCTACCTCCAAGCTACACCCCCAGCCCTATTTTTTATTCTTTATTTTGAAACAGGGTCTCACTAAGTTGCAGAGTGCCTCACTAGGTAACTTAGGCTGGCCTCGAACCCGGATCCTCCAGTCTCAGCCTCCCAAATGCTGGGATTATAAGCGTGCGCCACCACGCCCGGCTTAAAATTTAAAAATTTTAAAAATAGGGCTGGGCTTATACTGTCTCTTCTGCTATGGCTACATTGGCATCTCAAAGTCTGGAGATTGCCCCTTGGATGCGTAGATGAAAGACCCTCCTACGGCCAGCCTCAGCTACCTAGTGAGGCCCTCCACAACTTAGACTTGGTTTCAAAATAAAGAATAAAAAATAGGGCTGGGGGTATAGCTCGAAGGTAGAACGTCCCTGAGTTCAATCCCCAGTACCACACACACACACACAAAAAAAAGAAAGACCCTCCTACTTCTTTGAAAGTAAAGATGTGACCCTAAAGGAGTATGGTTTTATGACTCTAGAAAGTTTGCTTTACCAGGCTATGTTAAGAATGTGGGCTATACGTGTAAAACAAAGAAGTGGTGCTATCTGTGATCTAATAATGATTGATATGTCATAAATGTCTGTGTAACCCTGTTGTACTCAAGAAATGTATAAAAGAATCCATGCTAATAAACAAAAAAAAAAAAATAGGGCTGGGGATATAGCTCAGAGGCAGAATGCCCGAAGTTTCAATCCCCAGGACCACCAAAAAAATAAAGAGTAGTAGTTTGTGTTGTTTGTTATTTCTTTTTTTTTTTTTTTTTTTTTTTTTTTTTTTTTTTTTTTTTTTTTTTTTTTTTTTTGTGGTACTGGGGATTGAACTCAGAGGCATTCTACCTCTGAGCTACAACCCCAGTCCTATTTTTTATTCTTTATTTTGAAACCGGGTCTCACTAAGTTGCGGAGTGCCTTACTAGGTAGCTGAGGGTGGCCACGAACCCGGATCCTCCGGTTTCAGCCTCC
>PVLC010048120.1:0-10862 GCA_004027655.1 Graphiurus murinus
GAGGCCCAACCACTCTCCCTCCCACAACTCAGGAAGCACCTGGGTCGCCCACACTCACAGGCTTGGCTTGCAGACGCACCCAGAAAAGCAGGTGGCCTCACCCATGCTCCTGCTGTCCCAGACCAGCCAGATGGCCCCACCCACCCATCCTGGCCCCAGAAAGCCATTTTCACATCTGCTATTCTTTTGGGTTCTTATAACTTCCTTATGAAATAGCTCCAGCAAAGGTTTTTTAATTCACATTAGGATGGAAAATACTGAGTCTCAGGGAGATAACAATTCACCCAGGCTTAGTTAATAAGTGCTAAGGAAGACCTAAATCCTAGCCTAACATTCAGACTCAGGTCATAAACTCACAGAAATTCATATCTGCAAGAGATATTATAGATTATTATATCCAAGGCCCTTATTTTTCTTGCAAGGGTCACTCAACTACTTACAGAAAAAATAAGAGTTATATTTATACCTTTGGACTTTGGGTTTGGAACTCTCTCCAGTCAACCAACTTGCTGAAAAATTAACACATCTCAGGAAGGAATATCTGATAACACTTTGTCTTTTGGAGACCCTATGACATTTAGAGAAAACATAGTCTCCCCAAAATGTGTATTTATGTTTATGGCTCATATTGATTAAAATGTGCCAATAAACCTATATAAATCAACTAATAAAATCATGCATGCATATCCATGTTTATAGCAGCACAATTCACAGTAACCAAACTATGGAACCAGCCTCGGTGTCCATCAGCTGATGAATGGGTTATGAAACTGTGGTATATACAAACAATGAAATTTTATTCAGCCATAAAGAAGAACAAAATTATGCCATTTGCAGGAAAATGGACGGACTAGCAAATATTATGCTAAATGAGATTAGCCAGTCTCAGGAAGTGAAGGGTCATATGTTTTCTCTCACATGTGAAAGCTAGAGAGAAACTGAAAAATAAAAGAGACTTCAGATAAATGAGGATAAATATCAGGGAAATGGCAGAAGGGGATATGGGAAGGGAGGTGGGGAGGAGAAAGGGAAGACTTGATGAAGGAAACAGTTCAAACAATCTTGTGTACATTTGTGAAGCTGTCAACACCAATTTCAATATTTTGAATGGGGAGGAGGATGGGGCAGGGCAGGGTCTGGAGTGAAATGTGCCGTGCTACATGAATGTATGTTTCTATCACACTAAACTTCAATATGATATATGGTTACAGTGAGCCAGTAGAGGCATATGAAAATAAATAAGGAAAAATAAATCACAACATATGACAATTTTCTAAGGATTGCTTAAGTAATTCTCAACCCAACTACAGTTTTCTGAAATATCCTTACATCTCCAATGTCACTCCCTAGCCATAGCCGTTTTGGGACCATGGATTTGGCGTCCACGAGGTTTGGTAGCTATGAGACTTATCCTCAGACCTAGAAATGCTCTAGGAAAATTTGGGCTTGTAAAGTAGGTGTATGCCAATTGTATGGCCCTTCCAACAAAGGTCAAAATATAGAAAATAAAGCAAAATGGAAGCAAATTTCTTCCTACAATAATCATGCCAAGACAGAGTTAGTGAAATTCGGGACTGATATGGCAGCTCTGTAGGGTTGGTGACTGTCTTCTTGCTCAGACAACCTCAATCTGTGGCTTCCACTTATTTAAAGTAAGCAATTAAACTCCCACCAATAGCTTGACATTTTAGCAATACAAAAGAGAAGCATAGAAAACAGAATGAAATCTTTCTCCTTCCCTTTAAGAGTCACAAACTTAGGAGCTGAATACACCACTTCCACTCATTTCTAATTGACCAGGTAATCTCATGAGTCACAAGTAGCTTCAAAGCATATAGAAATGTAGTTGTGGGCTAGGGCAGCCACTGGCCCAGCTAATACATTAATATCTGTGACTAAAGAGAGAACAGGAAAATGGAATTGGGAATAATTTAAGAGCTTCCAAATCAGTGACCTTTTTAGGAAGAGAGGGTGAATGCATTCAGGCAAATATAGAAAAATCAAAATGTCTCATCAGAGTTCAGAGAAATGACCAGCAAATGAAAATGATGTTTTAGGCAGGGATAAAACACAAATGAAGGAAGAGCCCAAGAAGAATGACATCCTGCCTTACACACCTTCAGCCCCACCACCCAACACACTTTGCTTTGGCCACTTTGAAGGTAGGACCACTTCATGATGGCAGCTACACCTGCAATCCTTAGGATGCTTCAGGGAGGGAGGAGGTAGGGAGGCAGAAGGAGGAGGAGGAGGAGGACCACCACCTGGGAGGGGCACAACATCCAAGGCACAAAAGGGACCTGGCACAAGAAAATAGCATGTCCCAGATCCCCCCACACCTCTCTTCTCTCATTTTCTGACCTTCCCCTACATTCAAACATAAGGATTAACTGAGGCCAATAGATGCCTAAGAGCTATACCCCTAGCCCTATTTTTTATTCTTTACTTTGAAACAGGGTCTCACTAAGTTGCAGAGTGCCTCACTAGGTAGCTGAGGCTGGCCGTGAACCCAGATGCTCTGGTCTCAGCCTCCCAAATGCTGGGATTATAAGCATGCGCCACCATGCCTGGCTTAAATTAATGTCTTATCCATACCAAAGGGCTTACAAACATTTTCTTACTTCTTGACCACCCTCACCAACTCTCCATGATCTTAATGATCTGCAGGTGACAGGTATCAACCTGTCTACCTCTAAGACAGGCCCTCCAGAAGGGACTTCTTTGCTTGCACATTGGCAGAGAGAACCTATTAACCACAGACGGAGGTTCCAGTGTGTGTAACTGCAAAGTCCTTTGACTACCCAGTCCTCTTCTCTACAGAGTACTGGGCTAGGTTATGAGGTATATAAGCTACAATTCTCCTTCTGCAGCTGAGAACAATAAAAGCTTGCCAGGTTAAAAAAAAAATCTGCACTTACGACAATCATCTACTAACTTGGATTGTGCTTTCTGCACCAAATGACTGGAGCATAAAATGTGCCTTGGAGGAGCCGAGGAGAGCAAGCATAGGATGGCAGTTGGCCCCTCTGAGTCTTAGAGAGAAAGAAGAATTTAGTGTGGAATTCTGTAGGCAGAAAGACCTTTGCAATAATCCAGACAAGGAGTGATGAGTCCTCAAACAAGTGAGATGTTTGTAGGAAAGCAAAGAAGAAGGAACAGCATGATAATCTGGGTTCAAATCTCAAGGGGTGTTAATATTGGTTACATAATTTTATTGTCTGTCTGAGCCAGAAGTTGAAAGCAATCTAGAGTGCCCATCTCCAGGGATGGGAATAAGTAAAATATACACAGGATATGTGCCACCACAGAATGCAGTCGTTAAGAGCAGTGAGTAAATCAAACATGGACAAATCTAAAAGCCTAATACCAAGTGGAGAATAAGAAGCAAAAATGAAGTTTATAACAAAATGCATTTATGTAATCCAGAGTATGTGCACACACATAATACTATAAGGACATATATCCATGCATCAACTATCAGGACATATATCCAGTGCATCAGAGCTCCGTCTAGACAGGTGTGGGAAAGAAAATGAGGATCTGAGATGGAATTGGGGGACCCAGTGGGAGAGTGGACTTGTGTTGAGTGATACAGATAGTGCTGAGAACCAAAGTGCCTGATTAGCTCAACTCTGCCTGAGCCCAAAAGGAAAATAAGTAATTATCTGCATACATAAATTCATACAAACACTACCAAAACACAAGCAATGGTTTGGGTGACCTTCTGAACAATTACCTGCGGGTGAAGACAACAGTAAGTGGGGAGAGGAAGGACACCAGGTTTGGGCACCTGCAATGCATCTCCTCTCCTTCCCCCTCTTCAGTTCAGCAGACACCTGTCTTGCTACATGACCACCTTCTAAGAAAACAGCCTTTGGAAACAGACCAGTGTGTGTGGATGAGTCACTGCTTACTTTCTGTACAATGCCGGGCAACTCACAGAAATGTTGGGGGTCTCAGTTTTCTTCTCTGTAAAAGAAAGAAAAATAACACTTTCTTCACATGGTAGCAACAGGGCTTCTGTGAGCTAATAGCAGTGGAAGAGTGAAAGAAAAATGCTTTATAGTCTCACTCATATGTGGAAGCTAAAAAAGTTGATTTTATATAAGTATAGCATAGCATAGTGGTCACTAAAAGCTAAGAAAGGTAGGAGGTAGGAGCATACAAGGAGGTTGGATAACATGTACCAAAATGCGATTAAAGGTTAAATGAGAGGAATGCTTTCTGACATTTGACATTTGCTTTGCAGCACAGTAAGATGACTATAGTTTGCAACAATTTATTATATATTTTATAAAGAACCAGAAGAGAGGAGTTTGGAGCTTTCTGACATGAACAAATGTTGAAGGAAAGGGAAATGCTAATTACTCTGATTTGATCATTACACATTGTACACATACTATATACATGCACCAAATTATTATACTGTACTCCATAAATATCTACCACTACTATGTGTCTATTAAAGATAATAGATAAAAGATAGAAGATAGATAGATAGATAGATAGATAGATAGATAGATAGATAGATAGATAGATGGAAAGAGTCAAAGAATCTCATGTGATTTTTGGTTCAGTAAATAAAATGCCGCAGGGACCCTAGGGTTTGGTGTCTCTGCTTAGCCAGTCACAGAAGCAGTAGCAGAAGACAGCGACAGCCTCAGCTCAGCACTAGAAGGCTGTGCTTTTACGGAGGAGGATGGACAGAAGCGGTGAGCTCGGAGCATCCCTCATCCCCTTCTAGGCCCCTGGGAGGTGGCATCCAGGCCTGGCCATGTGCCCACCGTCTAAGGAAAAGCCACTCGGAGACGCCGGGCTCCCTTACACCCAACTTAGCTGCACATTTTCATCTTTTTTATGTGTTCGGGATGTTACACTAATTGTGATGGATGTTCTCTTTGTGCTCACACTGAGGGGCGGATGATGAAGCCATAATGTAAGGTAATATGTCTATTAAAGATTTAAAATAACCCGCCTGCTGGATGATTCCTTACTCTACTGGCAGATTCAAGCTCCTTGGGAAGACATTGGTGCTAAATTAGAAACAATGATAGGGTGGGAGGTAAGGAGGGGGCTCTAGGGATATTCTCCAACTTCTGGAGTACTATCAAATAGATCTACCTTTTCTTCACTTAATTAAGGAATATCTACTGAGCACTTGCTACATTCTACCCTGGCTTTGGATACACATGGACGATCAGTGACTTTGGGATATCTCAATCTAGAGAAATACTTTAGATGTAGTAAAAGAAGTATCAGTACTTATGGGTCTTTCTTCTGATGTCCAGATCAATGCTAGAGCGCTGAAGTATGGTTATGTCATTAAAAATGGCTCTTGGAGTTGTCTGGTCCCCAAATTCTAGAGGTAGATGAAACCTAGATTAGTAGGACCCAATGAGCTTTTCGTCATGTTTACCTCTATCAAAGCAGGAATCTTAGGTTAATAACAGACAGGACTATAGCTCTCCTTGTTCTGTGGTCTCTATTTTGCTAAAGAGGAGGAACAGTAAGAGATATACATTCACCCTTGGGGAAAGTCTGGCTATAGAAACCACAGGCTCCCTCCACAGGAGACAGCATACCAGCAGGTGGACTCCCAAAAGAGCATTGCAGGAGAGGACCATTAGTCCTAGCTCTACCACCAGTCTTGGGACTTTCTGGGCTTCAAAATCCTCTTACCATCCATCAAAGGACAGCTTCTGCCTACCATAGTTCCTCACCCATCAACCCATTGCTGACCAGCCGCTGCCCTCCACTGGGTCTTCCTGCTCATTCCTGTTTCTGCTCCTCCCCCGCCTGGAGTTGCTCCCTCCTCTCTGCCTCTGAAATCCTATTTGAACTTCCAGGTAGACACGATGAATGACGGAAGATAGAGACAACATTCCACCTACTAGAACTAATGTCAATGACACAACTATTACCATCAGCAATCAGAAATGAATAACATGTGATCTCATGGCATAAGGTTTGAATATGATTGCCAAGGAAATCAGCAGAATCCTTGATCATCACTCATCATAAGCTCCAACTGCCCCTCCCCTCATGCACTCAATGGGTCATGGGAGGCAAATGTAGTAGTTAAAAAAAAAATGCAACCCTATTTGGAAAGGAGCAGAATTAAAGTGTGATAGGTAGCACAGGGCAAAAGTAAAGAAAGGTTCTCTGAAAGAGAATATACACCTACCAGTGCAGTTAAATAATTATACCTACCACACTCTGAGTGCCTATTGTGGTATTAATGCTAACCCAGCTATCAATTTTCTAGTTGAGCTTCAAAATATCCTATGATATTATTAGCTATATGTACAGAAGGAAATCAGGGGAAATTGATCCTAACCAAATGCCATATCTGCAAAGGCAGAAAAACTACTTAGACTCACTGTTGTTTGTTTTTCAGGATTCCAGTCTAAATTCCAAAAATAACCTGAAACACAAGGTATTTCCCACACTCAAGGATCTACTTTTGATGAGAGCTGATGGTTTATAACTTAAGATTTTTTTTTTTTATAAATATCAGAAGAAAGACTCCAGAGCCCTAATTATCCTATAAACCTTCCCAGAGCTCTAGCTGAACTTTTGCATTGGCCCTGAATCATCCAAGGACTGAAAAAAACATAGGAAGAGGATAATACCTTCCAGATGTGGCTCAGATTGGAAACCAAAGATATCTCAATAAGATGGGAAAGATGTTAAGAAGAATTTAGCACACGGCACCACCAGTCGGAGCTGCCCACACTGGGCATAAGCAAGGGGATGGGATGAGCATGTCACAGTGACTGTATACGCCTATCACAGAAGCCAAGAAAGAAAGCATGACTGGAAAGGATAGAAAAATAATGCAGTGGAGAACACATCCCGAGGATCAGATTTCTTGCACGTGCTTCTTGCCACGGAATAACTTGATAACAACATGAATTCTAATTTTTACCCCAAAGGGCCTAAAGACAATATGCAAAAGAACAGCCTGAGATTAAAAGAGTGAGTGCAGAATGAAGGGAACTGACGGGAGCCAAAACAGTATCATCACAAAGCTAATAATGATAACAGCCGAAACCAGAACAGACATGGCTGAAATGTTAATTTAAGTCTTGAAAGTCTTGAGTGAGTGCAAAGGGAGGGAAAGGGGATGAAATAATGACAGATGAAGACGTAGATACCAAGAGTGGCCAGAAATAATACAACATATGGATAAAAAAGATTCCTAAAATAGAGAACTCAAAAAAGTAGACACAAATTAGTCCAAGATATTTTAGAGCTAAATTTCTTTAAATGAAGGAAGGACTAGGGAAAAAAAAGGGTAAATTGAAAAAGCACACCCGTTCACAGGAAGCACTTATACCAAGTTACTGCACCCAAGAGATATCCAGTGTTATTATTGAGCTTAAAGGACAAAGAAGAAATTGTTAAAACATACCAGCAGAAAAAGCAAGTGTCCTCCAAAGAAGAAAAACCAGGCTGTCTTCAGACTTCTCCAGAGCAACATATTCAGTGCAGAAAATAAAAGGGTGATACCTCCAAATCCTGAGGGGAAAATGACCCAGGAACATTACACACAGTCAAAACTTCTAAAATATAAAACACTGTCACCCTAGGGGACCCAGCGCCCATTCTACCTCCTCAACGTAGACTTCTCTGGCCACTCGAGTACATTTATTACATGTGTGTCTATCTATTTTCTTAGGGCACCCTGTAAGCTTCAAGCTCTCTATGGTTTAGAGTGTACACATACTCTAGTGCTCAGGAAGTAGTTTATTTAGTACAATGAAAATGCTCAAGAAACTGTAAAATACCATACAAATGAAAGAAACTGTTATGACTGGTTGCAGGCCAAATCTTTGCTTTTACCGTTTCTCTCTCTCTCTCTCTCTCTCTCTCTCTCTCTCTCTCTCTCTCTCTCTCTCTCATCTTGCTATTCTTCCTCTCATAATTCTTCCTTTCTAAGATGTGGAACTGGAAAAAAAATCTATACAGCAACATCCTAGTTGGTTGTGTTTTGTTCCGTTTTATGTGCATACAAACTAGTCATGACGCCAAAAGTTTAAGTGACTTGCTTAGAAAGGCCATAAGGCAAGTTAATGGCCAAACAAAGAATTAAACACAAATACTTCTATTTCTTGCATAAGAATATTTATTGAAGAACTCTGGACAGCCTACATGCAGACCACGTTTTGCTAAAGATCATAACCATCTGAGTCAATTTTGGAGTCAATGTTGTATAAATGAGGCTACACACTTCTACCACTTGCATGATCTGACATTGCTGTAGTGGTTGTTAAAAAATTAGAACGTCTCTGAACCAGGTGATAGTCATTGTCCCATGTTTCTTGAGTACCTCCCCATCACCTGAGCAGCTTCAAAACTGCCCTTTAGGAGTGTCCAACTTCTCCAAGACCCAATAATGAAAGGGATAGTGCCTGACACAGCAGAGGACTTGTTGCCCATGTCCATTCTGACTGGCAACTTCCCAGGCTGCAGTGGTCACTACTACTGTGAATATCCTCCTACAGATGCATGGAGGATGCTGGCGTCGATGTGACTATGAACAAATACATGGGGACAGGGCTGAGGAAAGAGGCAGAGTTAGACGTCAGCACCATCTGGGCAACAGATGAAGTGGCTCCTGGCTGGCACTCTGAACAGGCTCAGCTACCAAGCACTTTCATATATTCTCTAGGAATCCAACAGAAAGTCCTCTATCTGCGAACTTACATTGCAGAGAGTATCAAAAAGCAGAAGATAATCAAGACTCAAACCCAAAAGTTCTGTTATTGATCAATGAAAGTAAAAAGTGCAGAAGATAGCTCAGGAGTGTGTAATCTCTCTCTCTCTCTCTCTCTCTCTCTCTCTCTCTCTCTCTCTCTCTCTCTCTCTCTCTCTCTCTCTTTCTCTCTCCCCCTCCTATGTGTGCTACAAATATCCTAGGTCTATCTATCCTAACAGCTTCAACTTATTTTTTTTAATCCCTATTGCATTCCTTTCCTGGAAAGAGTCAAAGGTAGGATAAAGGGTGGGATATGAATCTCTGGTAAATAGAATTCTTGTTGTTAAATGTTAAAAAAAAAAAAAACTTGCAAGTTTGTTTCTTGAAGCTGTAATGACAGCTTCAAGCTGGTGTGAGAGCTGGAGCTGTCCATTTCAGGCTGATGAACATGGGTTACCTGGTGTTCAGGTAATTCCAGGGTGTGGTTCCATTTGATTCCAGAGCCTTGATGGAGAGTTGGAAGGAAAAGTGTTTAACCCAGAGAAATAGTAAGCATGCTTTGGGAATGGTTCTAAACAAACATATACGGCAAGATAGAGAGGTGCTAGACATTTTTACAGGGTTGGGGGGCATAGGTAGAAGAAGACAACCTCTGTAACTACAACCTCATCTCTTCACTCCAGACCTTCAGTAGCTGCTCACATAGTTCATTCAATTCAATTTAGCAAGCCTGCTTCCAGTTCCAATTCTGTGCATGGAAGTTCAGGGTACTGTGAATATATGATCGATAACTGTGTCACAGTGTTTGACATTGCTGGATTTAAATTTGCAAAAGACTATAGCTAGGGTCAAAATCTGATTGCTATTGAATTCTTGGTTTATTTTATCTATCTTTCAGAGAAAATCAAAAGGGAACTAATTCTAGTTAGAGACAAAAAAGAGAAAGAGAGTAAGAAAAAGAGAAAATGAGAATCTAAAGAACAATAAACTAAAACAAGGAGACTAGGGCTAGAGAAAGAGTTATGATCCAACAGAGACAGATAAGATGGGTGAAGGTTGGATGTGGTGGTGGGTGGAGGCTAAGGAGCCCAGTCTGTCCTAGTAAGTGACTCGATTATTAATTACCTTTTACCCAGCTTGGGAGTCTTGGAGACCTGCATGTAGAAGGCTAGCTTGTTCTGCCAGGTGTGGAGGAAGAACTTACCCACATGATATAGTGTGCTTCAATGTAGAGGAGCTTCACGTCTTTTGGAGCCTCACCCTCCACATCTGTAAAACAGGGGCCTACGTACTTTCTCTATCCAACAGGGTTTCTAAAAGTACCAAGCGAGATAATGGATGCTCAGTCACATGTTACGCGCATGAGATGGTCTGATACCTGTCCTCAATTGCCTGAAACTATAAGAAAGGTTAATTTCACTTAACAAGAGATCTCTTTGGAAATGTAACTACAATTAACTGAATGAAAAAAATTAATGTAATTCTTATTTTTGTGGCAGTTATATTCTATAAAATTCCCACAAAGCCTGAATGAGTGACTATTGAGCCATTGCACCTAGGGGAAATCATCATTGGGTTCCTCTGATTATATCATTTTTGTTAACTGATCAATACATGTAGCCTTGTTTTATGTGTTTCTCTTTAAAGATATAGATATGAATATGTATGAATATACCTATATAAAATATATATCTATAAAATATAATGTATATATATTTATAAAGTATGATATAAAGAGCTTTATAAGTATATATATATTATGAAGATACATGCCTACAGGTCTAGATGTGTTATATATAATATATAAAATATGCATTATACATTTATAAAGATATATATGTGTGTCTATAACAACTCATGACCAATAACACTGTAACTCATGCATGAAAGCTTATCTAACACAGATTTTTTCCATAAGGCACATCTCAGCTTTACACTTAGGAACACTAGATAGCCCTTTAATGTGGTGCTTGGAGAGCATTTAAAACAGCAATAACACCACCAGAAAACACAAAGTGCAGAAAACATGGCACTAAAGAGACCACGAAAAGACACTCACTTATGAGAGCTGAAAGATGATGTCCAAGCATCCCCCATTTGCCTGGGCTGGGAAGACAACTCAAAAATGTCACCACTCTATGTATATCTGCAAATGAGCGTG
>PVLC010048121.1:0-10780 GCA_004027655.1 Graphiurus murinus
AAAAAAAAAAAAATAAAGGGAAAAAAAGAAAATTATTATCATTGTCACCTAAAGGGAAAACTTGCCCTTAAAATAAAGTCACAGTCATCCCACAGAAAGATAAAGCCAGAAGTTGAAAGGAGAAATTGATTGAGGCCATGAACCCAGCTGATCTCTCTTTTCTTTTTGACTCATGTTCATTTTAGCTATACTCCTCTTACTTGCAAATAAGAAAAACCTAGTGCTCAGAAGATCATTAGATGAATAGATTACAAAACTATGGGATATGTACACAATGGAATTTTACTCAGCCATAAGGAAGAACAAAATCATGTCACTTGCAGGGAAATGGATGGAAATGGAAAGCATTATGCTAAGTGAGATTAGTCAGTCACAAAAAGTAAAATGTTCTCCCTAATATACAGAAGCTAGGGAGACAGTAGGCCATAAGAGGGACTCCATATGAAGAAGGAGAAACTTTAGATGAGCAAAGAAATGGACTTAACTGAGGTGATGGGTGGGACACCCTAATGCAAATGATGTACTTTCACAAACATATCAAAATCAATTACTAAACTGAACCTGGGAAGGAGGGAGGGTGAGGGAGTGGGGCAAGAATTGGGAATTGGGGAAGGGTTAAATGGGAAATGTGGGCATGCATGCCTTTACCAGCTTGTACCTAGCAAAGATGTATGATTACAATGCACCAATAAAAAAATAAAGTAAACTAAGTCAATGAATTTTTTCACAGTCAGAAGTAACTCCACTGAGGATAAGACAAGAGAGGAGAGGAAAATATTGTAGTATAAGAAGAAATTTTTCCAACTAACTGTTGTAACTTTCCTACCCCCTTTGAAATCTAAAAAAAAAAAAAACTATGTCTAATTTTTGAGGTACAATTTCATCCATTTTCTTCATGGGTTAAATATCTCATTTGTATTATAAGATGTTAGAAGTAGAATAGAGACACAACCAAAGAAAAAAGGAAAGAGTAGGTTTGGAGTTTCTCAGAGGAAACCAGTTGATATTTTGTAAGCAATGACTCTTTGCCTCAAGGCACTGACAGATGAATTTAACTTGACCAACTATGGCTTCAGCATTAAATATGATGTAAACAAAACTTCAGAAGTATATTGGCAAAGCTTATGCCCCAGTGAGACATAAAATGAAGGACTTTACAGTATTTTTCAGGAAACATTTACAATTTCTAGTTTTTTAAAATGATTTCATTACATTTGACATGAAAGATGTGAATTTTCTATTTCCCTGATGAACTGGATAATACTTGAAAATAGTTTCTTATTTATATGCCTCATAATTTGAAGGAGGTTTTATATATATACACAAACTCACTAAATGTAAATATATACACATATTTATATAGAAAATGAGTGTGTATGCCACTCATATATGTGTATATATACTATTTTTGTATACATATCCACATATTTATCTTTCATATCAAATAAAAGATGCTTACTAAATACATTTGTCAAAGATGGTTGAGTTTGATCAATTATGAATACAGTCTAATTCTGTGGATTTTACTATGAAAACTGCTATGCTCCAAACCTTGTGACACAAGCTCTAAAGAATGCAAAAATAAATAAGACACATATTATTTCCCTCAAGGAACATAAAATCTATATGTTAAATCTAAGATACAAATATTAACTGCTCAAATACTCATGAAGTGAACTTTATTTTTTCTTCTTTCCTGCTTATTTATTTTTATTTTACATACTTTTATTGGTACATTTTAGTCTCGCATCACAATGAGTTCATAGTCATAGTGCCATACATGCACCCAGAATTTGGTGAGATTTCTCCCGCCTCTCTCTCCACTCCCTTCCCTTACCCATACATGATTCTAAGATTGGCATGGGTATTGTCATATATGTACATAACATTAATGGAAGTGTTTTCAGTGGACTTCATAAGAGAAGCAAGAGAAGAAAAGTCACTAGGATCACCAAGGCCAATTCAGATTAGGGAACACCGTGGAAACTTCAGCACTTAATGGGTGAAGAGAAAGTATAATTAAAAAGCTCAAGGCAGAAAAATGCCTTGCAGTTGCAGGAAACGTTTCCAAGAAGAACAAAGAGTTAAGTCACAAGTTAGGCACAGAGCCCACTTTCTCAAGTCCTATTTTGAGAACTCGAGAAATTTCGTCCAGAGAAACCCCAAGTTGCTGCAAAACAACTCTAGAAATGTGGGAACCACATTGGAAAATGTTTCTAACATCTCCTACATTTTATATTTAAGCCACAAGGACTGTGGGGCATGTGTTCATAGTCACTAGGTATAAGAAAGTTTGGAGAGTCAAAGCAAAAGTCATTTTCTGCCTTAGGGATGTTTAGGTCTATGTTCAGCTCAGTTAATTTAAGTGCTTAACTTGAAGTGATTCACTTATCAGAAGTTACTGTTAGAAAAAAACACCAAATTTCAATTATTACATGACCTTTTGGGGATTTAAAAGACAGTCTTGTCACTGGTTCAAAAGCATCCTTTGCCCTTTTAGGAAACTTTTTCTTCATAGAAGGAAAGGCTTCTCTCTCTTTATTCACAGTTGTGTGTTCTCTAATAAGTGTGCCTTTTCCTTTAGGGCTGACCTGCTTTCACTTCAGTGCATGTTGTTTTCAAAGAGCCATTTGATGTACAAGAAACCTTTTGCTTAAAAATAAAAAAGAACTTGGAAAAGTGAAATAGAAATAAGAGGATGTAGGAACAAAAAAATTGTTTTCTTAGGTTTGTTTTTGAATTGGAAGGTGAGTGGACAGATAAATATGAATGCAAAATTTGCACTTAAAATGCTCCAACTTCCAAGAAATTGCTAACTTTATATATGCATTATTTCATTCTTCTTTAATTCTGTGCCTTGCATTGTCCAAATCAGGACATAAGCAGACAAATTCCAAAGAAACTATTTTCTTTTGAAATGAAACAGGTAAAAGGAGAAATTACTTCTTCATTTTCTATTTGTAGAATTCAAACTCTTTGAAAATCCTCAGGTATGGGTCTGTGATCTCACCCAGCCATTTTTCCTCTTATCTTGCTCTCTGAATCTCATCTACCTTAATTTCTGGGATTTCTTCTCTAGTAGAGTTGATGTAGTTTACTTATTACTGCATATGCTTTTGTCTTATGTCTATTGTATGATTCGCTGTCAGCATCAAAACAATACTCTCCATACTTTCTTATCCATTCATATCTTTCATCTATTCAAGATTTGAATTGTTCAGGAAAATTTTCTTATTTTACTTTGTCTAAATAAACCTTCATTTTCTTCCCTAACAAACTTTATGAACTCTAGTTTTCATGTTTTATATACTATAAAGTATATTGAATATTTTTATTTGTATTACATCCTTGTTTTATTGCAATTATATTAAATTCTCCAGGAGCAAAACAATGTTACATCACTCTCAAATATTCTTTTTCCTCCTAGCCCCTATTTGTTTTAACATGCCAAATTTCAGTCCTATTAACAAGAAAGAAACTCTCTCTCTCTCTCTCTCTCTCTCTCTCTCTCTCTCTCTCTCTCTCTCAAACACACGCACACACACACACACACATATACACATGCACATGTACACATAAAGATATAGAATTAACAAGACATAATTTAGACAAGGACACTGAGATGATGCCAAATTTCTAATTTTATGTGCTTTTAAATTCTTCACATAGCATATGATTTTCATGCATTATTCTTTTGCATAGTTGTAATCAGGAGTCACTTCAATAGATATTTGTTACCTCCAGCTAGGATGTGTCTGGTCATTCACCACATTCTTTGCCAATCAACTGAGAGGCAGCCTCAGAATCATTCTCCACACAGAAAATATGTTACAGGTAGGCACTATCAATGAAATGAAGTTGACATATGGAAAAGCCCATCTTTAATGTGTGCAAAACTGTAGCTTTGCTGGGAGCAAGTGCCATAACTGTCTTGTTCCCTTTATCAGCATGGACTGTGCTTTGACTGTCTATAAGAGAAAGCTATGAGAGAAATTTAATCAAAGAGAAGTTTTATAGTTCTCAGGCAACATCAAGCACAATCTAAGTACCTCAGGAAGTAATTAAGGACTCAGTCTGTTTCCATTTATGTGCTTAACTATAGTTACCTTATTCCTTATGATTACATAATGGCTGCTACAGTTCCAGACAGTGAGTGCCACTTCTAGACAGGAAGAAGAGGGAAGGTATAAAGAGAGTAATAGATGCCAGATAAATCTTAATGTTTTAAACAGAAAACTGCTAATTTTTATATATGGCCATATCACTCTGAATGTGTTCAAAATCTCATCTGATCTTGGGAACTAAACAGGATTGGGCCTGGTTAGTACTTGAGTGGGAGAAGTGATCACTTTTCCCAGGAAAATCTATTCTGCTGACATTCATTTATATCCTATTGACCAAAACCATATCACAAAGCCAATCCTAGTTGCAGGAAATCAAGTTTTGTTTTGTTTCGTTTTGCTTTGTTTTTATCTAAGCACATTGTCTTAAACAAATTTTGTTTTCTGTTTGCCAAAATAATAAAAAAAAAAACCCAGACAATTCCATACTGTTTGGGAAGTCTGTTCTACTCTACTGAAATTTTTAATGCATAGCACAGTGCCTGATGCAAAGATTACACTCAACAAGATTATAATGAAGAAATTAAGTAAGTTATTGAACAACTATAGCATTGTTATATTTATCAATGGGCTTTTAAATGTCTCTGTCAGTTGTATCTCCTATATCAAAAAGAACTTAAGTGATAAACATGTAAAAATTCAGACTTTATTTTCAGTACAGATGGTACAATAACATTCAGGGATAGGCATTTAACAAAGGCTTTCTAAATGATAATAATGGTAAAAATCCCAAAAGAAATTATCTATTTTCTTTCTCTTCAATATATCTTGCTAAATATAGATGAAATCTGTTCATTTCCAGGTTAAGTATATGCTTTAGTTTCCACAGAAGTATTTCAATCTTCTACAATGATTCTTTGTGTCACAGGAAAGGATTCTGACTACCTAAACATGCTTAGAGCAGGCAGAAGTAAATCTATTAGCTGACATAAAACACTAAGATTCTTCAGTTTCCAACAGTTATGATGACTCATGTTATCTCTGTGTCACTAGAAATTTTACTCGCTGAAGAAAACTATGTTCCTACTTATGAGTCTTGTATAATTTAGACAATTCCTTTTTATTAAAGAAAATAAAAATCTTAAATTTAAAGATTTACATCTTTCTTAAATAGAGAAAACAATGACACATACGCACCTATTCACATTCACAACAAAGTCAAAGTAAGAGGTTAAGGCAGGAGAAAAAGACACAATCCGTAGAAACAAGCCCAGAGAAGAAGCCAAGAATATGAAATGTACATGGAATCTGCTGTTTTTTAGGCACTGTGTCAAATTCTTTACATATATCACATTATTTACCCCACATTTCCAATGAGGTAGGTACTATAATTGTCACTATTTTCCAATTTAGGATTTAAAATTTATGTCAAATGACAAGTTTGAATGTAAAACTAAGTGTCTGGCTCTAGACCAGGGCCCCTAACCAGTAAATTATATTATCCTCAAGTGACTGCAATGATGCCAGGATTTTAATTAAGGCTTAAGAGTTGCATCATCTTAACAAATATTAGTATTTCATAATAGGAATAATAAGGCTAAGCAAGAGGCAATGCAAGTCAGAAGCAATGGTTAATGGTGTCAGAAGCAGACTGTTTTCATGGAAGAGTCATAAGAGATGTCTCCACTGCCAAAAAAGCAGGGATATTTACAAATTATTTTGATCATCTTCCCAGTCACCAATTCCATTTACTACATAATAAAAACTGGTCTCCATGATAGCAGATAAGCTACTAAAGTTTGAAAACACAACTCTCTCCTTTAAATTTTAATAGCTAGTAAAGGGTTAAAAAGTCAGAATGAATAATCCTGGACAGAATCCAGAGAGTGTATATACTGAATTTGAATTCTAAACTCAGTTATTACATCCCCTGGTAAAAAAGAAAGGATAGTGTACTTGCCATTCAGCTAAGTGGTTAGCCTTTACAGTAACAGGGGTAGGTACAGATGAGATGATTCACTGAGTAAGGAGTCTGATAAGATTGGTAGAGACAGAGAAAAGCCTTGTGACAGGAAATGTATCCTTCCTGGACATTAATGCTGAGGCGGTGGCATGAACTGGGCAATGTCCTCTCCAATACCTATAGTAGAATTGACTTGAATAGATCCTGTGTGTAAATGGTTAAATACTGTTGCTCTGTGAGCCCTAATGATTTATCTGGCAAACATTTAGCTATACAACAATCTGTTTGGGAACATAAGAGAACTCTATCACCAGGTTCCTCCTGGTAGATATTCCTAGAAAGCATCCCTTTCCTGTTCATTGACAGATACCCTGGAGTTTACTTTGATTTGGGCTCCAAATGTGATATCCTCCTATACAGGTTAAGGCCTTTTTATTACAATAGAATAAAATAGATGAGAAGAATCAAAGAAAGCATAGAATTTGCCTGGGAATCAAGAATTAGCAAGTTTCTTAGGGGAAACAGGTTGGTTGCAAATCGATCAGGGAGAATACAAAGTCCAGCTATGAGGAGTCTTTATTTTTCTCTTAAGCTACAGAAAAGACATAGTGGAGTTTTTTAGAGGAGAAAATATTGGAGATTCTGTTCTCTTCCACCAGATGTGCCTATGGTGAGAAAAAAATTTCCTTAAAAGTAAATCTTAATGTGATTAAAGATGAGAAATTGTTGGCTCATAAGAGAAAACAACTAGTGCTTGTTTGTCCAGGAGTCTTCCAATTTTAGCACAGCATAGCCCATATATCAGGAAACTCACTCTCAGGCAAACTGGGATGGTTGATCCTCATAAGGCTTGCTTGTACACACACAAACACATACACACATGTGCACCACACATGCACACAAATATAACAAGCCCCTCCTCCCCATCCTCTTTTGGTGCTCATTACTCCATCACATGAAATTTCTTCCTAAGACCATATTGTCTTCACTTTCTTTCCCAATGAATCCTGATGATTATAAAATCAAAGCCTGAATCATTAGCAGTGTTTTATTCCTTAAAATTAAGAGTAAGAAGGATTTATCTTCAAATGGAGAGAGAAAGGTATGCCCATATTGAAGCAGGCTGAATGTTCTTACCTTATCATATTCACTGAATGATCCCTAGGAGTATGTGGAATTACACACACACACACACACACACACACACACACACACACACACATGCACACACACACACACACACACTATATCATTAGGCAACTTCCTACTATACATCATGAAGATGGCCATATTCTAATTTAAACTGTCAAACACAAAATTTACCTTCCTTCTGAATTGCAGAGCAAAATGTGACAGAAATGCCAGTGAATTCTGCAATCATTCATTGACTGACATGAGAAAATTACACATGAAAGATTCAATGACAGCAGGCCCTGTGACTTGGGGGTCTTGCTAGAAATCGCCAACCTGGAAGAACAGGTGAAATGATTTAACTTATTTTCCAAATGATTAGTCAATGTTAAAAATAAATAAGGAGTTAATATGTGAGCAGGCTTTTTAATGGATCATGGGACAGGATCAGATGGAACATGGCTTCTAATGTCAAGTTTGGACATTTCTGAGGATTGTGTAAAATGAAACTTGGAAAACAAAAGTCCTGGATTCTACTGCTGGCAGAGCTTCAGTCCTCTTATAAATTGTCAAACTATAAGATAGGTGTTTAAGAAAATACTCCATCAGGCACCAAGTAGATCAAAGTCATTGACTCATGCTGTATCTGAAGGACATAGTCTCTATACAGCTCTAACCAATCACTGCCATGGTCCAGGCCATCAAAATTTCTGATATTTCAAATACAAAAAAAAAATCCAGGTTTTATGTGAAATCTTCTAATTTGTTAACTTTAGCATCTAATTCAACACTTTAAAAAAATCGCCCGAGTGATAAAACATCCTTACAGGCTGGATCTGTAAGTTACACCTTTGCTATTGCTGCTTCTAAAGACTTCTTTTGCTAACTTTGATTAAACAAAATTGGAGGAGAAAGAGATCTGAAGGAACATCTAGAAGCCTAAACTGTGGAGCTTTAAACACTCATGGATAGTGAAAGAAGCTCGAAAAACGCATTCCTTACCTACCTGCTTCCCCAGGTAGTCTCAGATGATTCCAATAACCTATGTCTGGTGGATACAAATAATATTTATTTTAAAGAGTGGTTATACAACTTTAAAAAATTTCAAGTAATTAAACCAGGTTTAGGGCTGAAGGTTTAGTTTGGAGGAAGAATGGCTCTGGGTTCAATCTCTAGTACCAAGAGGAAAAAAAAAAATTCGTATCCACAGTTTACTTAATAAACTATGAAGTACTATGTCATTATAACTTATTGAAATATCAAGAAAACCAAGGGGAATGTGACTTAGTACCAGGAGCATCTTGATGGAAAAGTTTATGCTAAAGTTTCAGGAGAAAAATCCCCAGTGAAAGCTGCAAAATTGGATGCTAAGGTAGCCAAGAACTGTCACCTCAAGAAACTACTTTGTAAGACTCTGAAAATATAAACAATGACAACAATCAGAAAAGGAAAAGCACATAAGTCTTAAGGTAAAAATAACTAAAGGACATTTTAGTAAGAAACAGAATAATTACAAATCATTGAAATTAGAAGGCAGCTACACAGATGTGAAATTATTTAGATTGAACTGTGGGAAGAAATTCTCATAGGTTCAATTATTTCTCTGTTATGCTTCTTTCCATAACAACAACAAGTAAGACATTCAAACTCATTGCTCAATATCAGCAAGTAAGAAGGAAAGCAAGGAAGGAACGGGAATGCAAGCCTGAGGAAGACAGACCATGCACCAAATAGAATATTTTCTTAAAACACACATGCACATGTCTAATTCAATTGAATTACATAGGGTTTTTACCCCTTCCTCACGCGTTTTGGTTTTTTATTTTTTATTTTTTATGTAGCTGCCTACTCTCTAAAACACAGATGCAACCCAAGGAAAAAAAATAACTACATAACTTCTTTTTTTTTTTTTTTTTTTAGTGAATCTCAAACATAGAAGTAAATAATTTCCTCACAATTTACACCTAAATAATTAGCATACCTATTTTTTTCAACCTGGAATATACATCTGGATTTAATTAGGGAAGCAAGAAAACAGCATCTGGAGAGGTTCAGGCCAGCCTGCTCTGTAGCAGATTATAAACATTAAAAGCGAAAACTCTTTATGCCAACATCGCACATCACAAACAAAACCTTCTCAATAAAATTATGAAATCTTCCACTCTGTCTAATAGTGACATTAATATCTTCCAATGATGAGTACTCCAATTTATGATGCCTATTAGACATTTTTCACACTTATGCTCAGAAACATTTTCTTAGAAATTCAAGTCAACTATGGAACCAGCTGAGATGTCCATCAACAGATGAATGGATTACAAAACTATGGAATATGTACACAATGGAATTTTACTTAGCCATAAAGAAGAACAAAATGATGTCATTTGCTGGGAGTTGGATGAAACTGGAGAACATTATGCTAAGTGAGATTAGTCAGTTTTTCAAAAAGTTGGATTTTCTTCCTAGATTTTCTTCCTTAGTGGAAGTTAGGGAGAAAATTGGACATAGGAGGGACTCCAGACAAAGGAAGAGAAACTTTAAATGAGTGAAGAAGGTGATCTAACTGAGGGAAATGGGAGGGAGGAAGAGGGAAACACCTCAACGAACATGATGTACATACACAAACTTACCAAAGTCAATCAATATGCTGACCATGGGAAGGCGGGAAGGGGGAGAGAATAGGTTGGGAACTGGGGGAGGGCTTGATGAGTGTTGTGTGCATGATACCTCTATTATCCTGAACTTCATTAAGATCTATGATTATAATGCACCAATAAAATAAAATTAAATTAAAAAGTAAAATAAAGACATTCCAGAGTGGAATTACTATGGTGCCAAGTGTCAGTGGCCTGTGGACTGACATAAGTATATCCTTCCCTCTGTTCAAGTTTAATCCTGCCTCTGGCTGCCAGCCCTTCTCTGTACCTCTCAAAGTTCTCCTCACCAATTACCTTCCTTCTGTTCAATCAGCAGAGATTCCTCCTCAATTAAAAAAAAAACAGTATAGAATTACTGTCAAATACTTGTCATTTAAAAAATATTCAGCCTGGGGTAGAGCGGTGGTATACTCCTGCAATCCCAGTAGTTGGGAGACCAAGGGAGGAGGTTTGAAGCTAGCCTGAGCAACTTACTGACACCCTATCTCAAAATAAAAAAATAGAAAGAGTGTGAATATAGCTCAGTGGTGGTATGCCCCTGGGTCCAATCCCCAGTACCACATAAAAACACATAAAAAATATTCATCCTCCTTCTTTTGTCTTGTTACTCTCTTCGCTTTCATAGACAAACTTCAAAAAAGACCAGTCAATCCTCAATGTCTCCTCTTCCTTACTCCCTGCCGTCTGCCTACATTCCTCTTTGGCATTTAATCAAGTTACAGAAAGTCTCCCCTAATTCATTAGTGAGCTGTAGACTTTCCAAATTCAACAGTTGGTTTTCTGCAGTTTTTAAACTGTCGGTGGTACTTGACACTGTGTTTCTTGATAAGTTTGAGATAGCAAGACCCTATTCTAATGTTCCTCCTATTTTTCTTATTAAATTCCTTTCCTCAGACCAACTCTTTAATGTTGAGATTCTATAATAGCCCATCCTAAGCCTTCTGAACTTGTCACTTTAGCTATTTTCC
>PVLC010048122.1:0-10962 GCA_004027655.1 Graphiurus murinus
TTTTTTTTTTATTCTTTTATTTTGAAACAGGGTCTCACTAAGTTGCGGAGTGCCTTACTAGGTAGCTGAAGCTAGCCGCGAACCCAGATCCTCAAGTCTCAGCCTCCCAAATGCTGGGATTACAAGCATGTGCCACCACACCCAGCTCCCAGCTCTTTTTTATTCTTTTTCTGTATTTTGAAACAGGGTCTCACTAAATTGTGCAGGGCTTCACTAAGTAGCTGAGGCAGGCCGTGAACCTAGATCCTTTGGTCTCAGCCTCCCAAGTACTGGGATAATAAGTGTGTACCACCACACCTGACTTATTTATTTTGAAAGAGGGTCTTGCTAAGTTGCTGAAAGCCTAAATTGCTGAGGCTATTTTTTCATTTTGTAGCAAGGTCCTGTCTCAAACCTGTGATCTTCCTGTCTCAGCCTCCCAAGTACTAGGATTATAGTAGTGTGCCACCACATCCAGCTAAAACAAAAATTTTAGCATATTTATTTCAAGAAGGAATGAATGTTTCATAGGATATATACCACCAATTGAGGACATACAATTTGAAAAAGACAAAATCCTATTTCATTACGTTCCTGTGTACTGAAAACCTTGGAGCTAGGCGTGGTAGCACAGGTTTTAATTGCAGTACTTGGGAGTCTGAGACAGGAGGATAGCAAGATCTCAGCCAGCCTCAGCTACTTAGTGTGGCCCTCCGCAACTTAGTGAGACCCTGTTTCAAAATAAAGAATAAAATAGGTCTGGGGAAGCTGGGCATGGTGGCACACGTTGGTAATCCCAGTACTTGGGAGGCAGAGACTGGAGGATCCGGGTTCACTGCCAGCCTCAGCTACTTAGTGAGGCTCTCCACAACTTAGTGAGACCCTGTTTCAAAATAAAGAATAAAAAAAAATAGGACTTGGGGTGTAGCTTGGAGATAGACTTCCCCTGGGTTCAATTCCCAGTACTGCAACAAAAAAAATAAATAAAATAGGGTTAGAGGTATAGCTCGGAAATAGCATGCTCCTGGGTTCAATCCTCAATATCACACACAAAAAACAAAAACAAACAAAAAAAACCCTTGGAAGCCAGGCATGGTGGTGCACGCTTGTAATCCCAGCATTTGGGAGGCTGAGACCGGAGGATCCGGGTTCGAGGCCAGCCTCAGCTACCTAGTGAGGCACTCCATAACTTAGTGAGACCCGGTTTCAAAATAAAGAATAAAAAATAGGGCTGGGGGTATAGCTCAGAGGTAGAATGCCCCTGAGTTCAATCCCTAGTACCGCAAAAAAAGAAAAAAAAAAAAAAAAACCCTTGGAAATTTAACAACTGTTGTGGAAACAACAATATTTAAGCATTATGGCCTTCATCCTCTAGTGTAAGGCACTAAGCAAAAAATACATAGTTTTACAAAGTGCTGAAAACATGCAGTAGATATTGAGAGGGTCTAACACAGGTAAGAAGATACTGAATGTCAAAGTCATTACTTGGCCGGGCATGGTGACCCACGTTTGTAATCCCAGTACTTGGGAGGCTGAAACAGAAGGATAACCGGTTCAAAACTCAACCTCAGCAACTTAGTGAGGACATGTTTCCAAATAATAAAATAAAAAAGGCTGAGGATGTATGTAGTTCAGAGGTAGAATGCCCCAGAGTTCACACCTTTTATCCCAGTACTTGGGAGGCTGACACAGGAGTGCTGCAGGTTTGGGGACAGCCTCAGACATTTAGTGTGACCCTATTTCTTTTTTTTTTTGTGGTACTGGGGGTGGAACCCAGGGGCATTCTATCTCCGAGCTACACTCTCAGCCCTACTTTTTATTCTTTATTTTGAAACAGAGTCTCACTAAATTGCGGAGGGCCTCACTAAGTAGCTGAGACTGGCCGCAAACCTGGATCCTCTGGTCTCAGCCTCCCAAGTATTGGGATTACAAGAGTGCGCCACCATGCCTGGCTGACCCTGTTTATTTCTGTGTGTGTGTGTGTGTGTGTGTGTGTGTGTGTGTGTGTGAGAGAGAGAGAGAGAGAGAGAAAGAGAGAGAGAAAGAGGGAAAGGGGGGGGGGAGAGACAGAGACACAGACACTAGGGATTGATCCTAGGGGCATTCTACCTCCGAGCTAAACCCCTACCTCTATTTTATTTTTTTGTGGAACTGGAGATGGAACCCAGGGGCATTCTACCTCCGAGCTACACCTCCAGCCTTATTTTTGTAATTTTTATTTTGAAACAGGGTCTCACTAAGTTGCAGAAAGCCTCACTAAGTAGCTGAGGCTGGCCAAGAACCTGGATTCTCCAGTCTCAGCCTCCCAAGTACTGGGATTACAAGTGTGCACCACCAAATCCGGCTCCTATTTTTATTATTTATTTTGAAACAGGGTCTCACTAAGTTGCGAAGGGCCTCACTAAGTCGCTGAGAAATAAGTTGGCATCCACTTGATTTTCATGAAGAAGTTTGGTACTGAATCAAAAGTCTACCTATGGCCGGGCGTGGTGGCGCATGCTTGTAATCCCAGTATTCGGGAGGCTGAGACTAGAGGATCTGGGTTCGCGGCCAGCCTCAGCTACCTAGTGAAGCACTCCGCAACTTAGTGAGACTCGGTTTCAAAATAAAGAATAAAAAATAGGGCTGGGAGTATAGCTCAGAGGTAGAATGCCTCTGAGTTCAATCCCCAGTACCGCAAAAAAAAAAAAGTCTACCTATGGCTGAGTGTGGTGATACATACCTATAATCTAGTATTAGGGAAGCTGAGACCGTAAGACTTGTAATCTTTCTACCTCAGCCTCCCAAGTGGGTAGAATTACAGGCACTGGCCACCATACCTGGCATGTCAAACACGGGAGCAACTGGTAGATGGATACTGGAGCACCGAAGAAATAAACAAAATCTTGGAATTTACTTTCTAATTTTGTGTGTGTGTGGTACTGAGGATTGAACCCAGGGGCATTTGGTGTCCAAGCTAGACCCCCATCCCAGCCCTATTTTGTCTTATTTACACACACACACACACACACACACACAGTTGTTTTTCCCCAATACTGGGGATTGAACCCAGGGGCATTCTACCTCTGAGCTACACCCTAGTCCTATTTTTTTTTTTAAACAGGGTCTCACTAAGTTGAGAAGGGCCTCACTAAGCTGCTAAAGCTGTCCTCGAACCTGCGATCCACCTGACTCCATCTCCCAAGTACTGAGACTACAAGTGTTTGCCTCCATGCCTAGCTTTATTTTAAATTTGTTGTGGTACTGGGGATTAAACCCCAGGGGAATTCTGTCTCTGAGCAATACCTCCAGTCCTATTTTTTATTTGAAACACGGTCTCACTAAGTTGCAGAGAGTCTAAGTTTCTGAGGCTAGCCATGAACCTGTGATCCTCCTGTTTCAGGCTCCAAGTACTAGTATTACAGGTATATGCCACCCCACCAGGCTTTTTTCTTATTTTATTGGTACTGGGGATTGAACCCAGAGACTTTCTACCTCTGAGCTATTTTACTTTTATTTTGAAACAGGGTCTCACAAGGTTGATGAGAATCTCACTACTTCCTGAGGCTGTCCTCAAACCTGTGATATGCCTGCCTCAGCCTCCCAAGTACTGGGATTAGGGGTGTGTACCACAATGCCCAAGTTTTTTTGTTTTTGTTTTTGTTTTTTTGCGGTACTGGGGATTGAACTCAGGGGCATTCTACCTCCGAGCTATACCCCTAGACCTATTTTTTATTCTTTATTTTGAAACCGAGTCTCACTAAGTTGCGGAGTGCCTCACTAGGTAGCTGAGGCTGGCCTCGAACCCGGATCCTCCGGTCTCAGCCTCCCGAATGCTGGGATTACAAGGGTGCGCCACCACGCCCAGCTTGCCCAAGTTATTTTTTACTTTTATCTTTTATTTGGAAACAGGGTCTCAACTAAGTTGCTGAGAGCCTTGCTAAGTTGCTGAGGCTGGCAGTAAACATGCAATCCTCCTGTTTTAGCCTCCCAAATACTGTGATTACAGTCATGTGCCACCACACAAGGCTCAAAATCCTGATTTAAAAAAAAAAAGCCTAGCGGGGCATGGTGGCGCACACTTGTAATCCTAGTACTTGGGAGGCTTAGACAGGAGGATCCGGGTTCACAGCCAGCCTCAGCTACTTAGTGAGGCTCTCCACAACTTAGTAAGATCCTATTTCAAAATAAAGAATAAGCCGGGCGTGGTGGCGCACGCTTGTAATCCCAGCATTCGGGAGGCTGAGACCGGAGGATCCGGGTTCGCGGCCAGCCTCAGCTACCTAGTGAGGCACTCCGCAACTTAGTGAGACTCGGTTTCAAAATAAAGAATAAAAAAAAAAATAGGGCTGGGGGTATAGCTCGGAGGTAGAATGCCCGAGTTCAATCCCCAGTACCGCAAAAACAAAACAAAACAAAACAAAAAAATAAATAAAGAATAAAAAATAACACTGGGAGAGTAGCTCGGAGGTAGAATGCCCCTAGGATCAATCCCCAGCACCACAAAAAATAAAAGTAAAACAATATAAAATAAAAATAAAGAATAAACTATAGGGGTAGGATACAGGTGTGTTGGCTCACGCTTGTAATACTGGTACTTGGGAGGCCGAGACAGGAGGATTGCAGGTTCGGGGCCAGCCTCAGCTACTTAGTGAGGCCCTCCACAACTTAGTGAGATCCTGTTTCAAAATAAAGAATAAAGAATAAAAAATAGGGCTGTGGGTATACACTGGAGGTAGAATGCTCCTGAATTCAATCCACGGTAGCGCGCGTGCACACATGCGCACGCGCACGCGCACACACACACACACACACACACACAAATAGGGCTAGGGGTATAGCTTGGAGGTAAAATGCCTCTGGGTTCAATCTCCAGTACCACAAAAATAAATAAATAAATAAATAAAAATATAAATAGGCTTGGAGATATAGCTCAGAGGTAGAATGCCTTTGGTTCAATACCCAATAAAACAACAAGAAGGCAAAAAGTTAACAATTGGTGAACCCAGTGAAGAGTACAGCAATATAAACTATTTTTATAATTATATTAAAAATTTCAGCTGGGCGTGGTGGCGCACGCTTGTAATCCCAGCATTCGGGAGGCTGAGACCAGAGGATCCGGGTTCGCGGCCAGCCTCAGCTATCTAGTGAGGCACTCCGCAACTTAGTGAGACTCGGTTTCAAAATAAAGAATAAAAAAATTGTGCTGGGGGTATAGCTTGGAGGTAGAATGCCCCTGAGTTCAACCCCCAGTACCACAAAAAATAAATAAATAAATAAATAAATAAATACAAAGGGAAAAGCTATTGATATTTTGAAAAATCTCAATCAAGATTAACCTTATCAATAAATTTACAAAAAAGGGTTTACTAGGCCTCAAATTTGAATTTTCTGTTCCCATGTACTAATGTAACAAATGTGAACTTTTCCATTGAAATATAAACATCACTGGTACTTCCTAGCCAGGTTTGGTGACACTCACCTATAATCTGATCTAATTTGAACCCAGTGCTTGGGAAACTAAGACAAAAGGTCACAGGTTCCCAGCCAGCCTTAGCAACTTACCCAGGCTCAAGGAAACTTAGATACAATTTCAAAATAAAAACAAATAAATAAAATAGGGCTGGGAGTATAGTTCATAGGTAGAATTACCCTGGATTCAATCGCCAATACCACACACACAAAAAAAAGTTTGAGGCCAATCTCGATACCTTAGCAAGGCCCAGTCTCAAAATAAAATAAAAGAAGCCGGGCATGGTGACACACATTTGTAATCCCAGTACTTGGGAGGCTGAGACAGGAGGATCCAGGTTAGAAGCCAGCCTCAGCTGTTTAGTGAGGCCCTCCACAACTTAGTGAAACCCTGTTTCAAAATAAAGAATAAAAAATAGGGCTGGGGCTATAGCTCGGAGGTAGAATGCCCCCAGGTTCCATCCCCAGTACCACAAAAAAAAAAAAAAAAAAATAGGACTGGGGGTGTAGTTCAGAAGTAGAATGCCCCTGGGTTCAATCCCCAGTACTGCAAAAATAAATAGATAGATAAAAGACTAGGCATGTAGGTCACTGGTAGAGCATCGCTGGATTTAATCCACAGCAACAAAAAAAAAAGACTTCCTTCCTATTTATGAATGCATTCTGAATAGCTATGCATTAGAATAATTTTGACAAGGTTTAAAAACAGAAAATACATTATACTTAGATGAAGATAACAATGAGACTTACCTCTCCATGTCCTCATCTCCAGGTAACAAGGGTGGGAGGGGCAGAGGAGGTAACGTTGATGTTTTCAAGTGTGGAATAGCAGCTGTTACAGATACTTGAGACTTCACAGAAACCTGTACGGGAGGCTGAGAATTTGCCTGAGAGGACAGAGTAGATGTCCTTGGGTGAGTAGAAGGGGGCAAAGTTGAAGTACTAGAAGCAGGAACTTGACTAAATGTTGGCTGGGGAGGAGGCAGAGGTGGTTGCTGTGGAATAGCTGGTAATGGAGGCAAAGGTGGCAAAGGGGGTGTTTGAGGTGGAGGGGTAGAAGTTGGTAAAGGGGGTGGAGGAGAAGTAATTGTGGGGAGAGGTGGAGGGGTCTCCTTTTCTGATGTCTCTGACTCCTTTGAAGTAACAATCTCCTCTTTCAATGCTATGGGTTTAGAGTCTCTGGATCCCTGTGTTTTCAAATCTTTAACAACAGGATGCTTCTCAGAGTTCTCATCCAACTTTACCTTCCCTGTATCTGAGGAATTTTTAACCTCTGTATTTGATGGTGCTACATTCACTGATTCAGTGTCTGGGGCACATTTTTCCAACTTTACACCTCTGGGTAACTTTTTAGACTCCAAGCCTGAATCTTTAGCCTCCACTGAACTGTTCTCTTTTCTGGGTAAAATTACAGGTGAACCCTTGGAATCTTTTCCATCCATTTTTGCTGCTGCAGCAGCAGCTGCTCTTTCCTTCTTTTTTCTACTAAGTTCAGCTCCCAGGCTAGAATTCAATGGAAGCCTGACAGGTGAAATACTGGAATGACGACTGCGTGAACTGGATCTCTTCTTTTTACTATGAGAAGATGAGTGTCTTGAATATGCAGGACTTCTACTTCTAGACTTCATGGATTTTCTATTGGGAAAAAAAGGAGGGGCAGATTAAAATGGATAGACTACAGAAATATATGGAGGAAAATAGATTTTAAGAAACTATAGAAAACAGTAATTTTACCCATTTTGAGTAATTTATCAATCTAAAAATAGATGAAATACCATCAAAAACAGTCTGAGAAACCAGCCTCATCCAAAAGAAGCCTAAGGAGCCGGGCGTGGTGGCACTTGCTTGTAATCCTGGTATTTGGGAGTCTGAGACAGGAAGATCCAGATTCCTGGCCAGCCTCAGCTACTTAGTGAGGCCCTCTGCAACTTAGTGAGACCTTGTTTCAAAATAAAGAATAAAAAATAGGGTTAGGGTTGTAGCTCACAGGTAGAATGTCCCAGAGTTCAAACCCCATTACTGAAAAAAACAACAAAAAACAGAAACAAACAAACAAAAAAACAGCCTAAGGACACATGACCATTAAATGCAATGTAGAGCCGGGTGTGTGGTGGACACTTGTAATCCCATTACTTGGGAGTTTGAGACAGGAAGACTGCAGGTTCAAGGACAGCCTCATCCATATAGTGAGACGCTATTTCAAAATAAAAATGAAATAGAACTGGGAACATAGCTTGGAGGTAGAATGCCTCTGGGTTCAATCCTCAGTACCACAAAAAAATAAAATAAAAGGTAATATAGTATCATGGATAGAACTCTGGAACAGAAAATGGGTATTAGGTAAAAACCAAGTAATCTGGATAAATTATTGGACTGCAACTAATAATTATGAACCATTATTGGTTCACTGACTGAAACAAATACACAATAATAAAGTAAAATGTTAAAAATGAGTTTTTTGCACTACTTTCACAATTTTTCTGTAAATCTAAAACTATCCTAAAAACTAAGGTTCATAGCTGGGTGTGGTGGCACACACTTGTAATCCCAGTACTTGGGAGGCTGAGACAGAAGGATCCGGGTTCGAGGCCAGCCTCAGTTACTTAGTGAGGACCTCTGCAATTTAGTGAGACCCTGTTTCAAAAATATAGAATAAAAGAATAGGGCTGGGGGTATAGCTCAGAGATAGAATGCCCCTGGGTTCACTCCCTAGTACCAAAAAAAAAAAAAAAAAATTAAGGTTCATTAAAAAAAGATCAGAAGCCAGGCGTGGTGGCGCAAGCTTGTAATCCCAGCATTTGGGAGGCTGAGGCTGGAGGATCCAGGTTCGGGGCCAGCCTCAGCTACCTAGTGAGGCACTCCACAACTTAGTGAGACCCTGTTTCAAAATAAAGAATAAAAAATAGGGCTGGGGGTATAGCTGGGAGATAGAATGCCCCCAGATTCCATCCCCGGTACCGAAAAAAAAAAAAAGATCAAAAGGAACTAAATCCTGCACGAAAACATATATATGTCATACAACATTAAAAGATTAAAAGTTATCCATTACTTATTCAATTAAAGCAAGATGGATCAATATTTCCCACACTGGAAAAGAAATATCTATATTTACAATACTGACTTTCAGAATTTTGGTTTTCATTTTTTTTTTTTTTTTTTTGCGCGGTACTGGGGATTGAACTCAGGGGCATTCTACCTCCGAGCTACACCCCCAGCCCTATTTTTTATTCTTTATTTTGAAACCGAGTCTCACTAAGTTGCAGAGTGCCTTACTAGGTAGCTGAGGCTGGCCTCAAACCCGGATCCTCCGGTCTCAGCCTCCCGAATGCTGGGATTACAAGCGAGCGCCACCACGCCCGGCTCTTATTCTATATTTTGAAATAGGATCTCACTAAATTGCGGAGTGCCTCACTAGGTAGCTGACGCTGGCCGCGAACCTGGATCCTCCGATCTCAGCCTCCCAAATGCTGGGATTACAAGCACACCACGTCCAGCTTGGTTTTAATTTTTGTGTGTATATATATAGTACTTAGGTCTGAACCCAGAGGCATTCTACCCTTGAGCTACACTCCCAGTCCCATTTTATTTTTTTATTTTGAAACAAGGTCTCACTACGTTGCTAAGGCTGGCCTGGAGACTGTGATCCACCTTTCTTAGCCTTGCCACAAGTACTCAGATTAATACAAGTGCAAGACACCACACCCCAGGCTGGTTTTAATCTCTGATAAAATGAAAACACAAGAAGTCATACTCTCTAATAAAGGTGAGCTGTATCAATGAGAAAGTTAAAGGTAATTAGCATGCATCATGAAAACTTTTTTTTTTCTGATACCAGGGATTGACTCAAGTATTCTACCTTTGAGCTATACCCCCAGCGCTCTTTCTTTTCTTTTCGTGGTACCAGGGATTAAACCCAAGGTCATTCTACCTCTAAAATACACCCCCAACCATATTTTATTTATTTATTTATTTATTTTGCAGTACTGGGGATTGAACTCAGGGGCATTCTACCTCCAAGCTACAACCCCAAGCCCTTTTTTTTTTTTTTTTGCGATACTGGAGATCAAGCCCAGGGGCATTCTACCTCTGAGTCAAACCCCTAGTCCTATTTGTTTATTCTTTATTTTGAAACACAGTTTCACTAAGTTGCAGAAAGACTCACTAATTAGCTGAGGCTGGCCTTTGTGAACCCAGATCCTCTTGTCTCAGTCTCCTGAGTACTGGGATTACAAGCATGCACTACCATGCCCGGCTCCCCTAGCCCTATTTTTTTTTTTTGTGTGTGTGGTACTGGGGATGGAACTCAGGGGCATTCTACCTCCGAGCTACACCCCCAGTCCTATTTTTTATTCTTTATTTTGAAACCGAGTCTCACTAAGTTGCGGAGTGCCTCACTAGGAAGCTGAGGCTGGCCGCGAACCCGGATCCTCCGGTCTCAGCCTCCCGAATGCTGGGATTACAAGCGTGCGCCACCACGCCCGGCTTCCCTAGCCCTATTTTTATTCTTTATTTTGAAACAGGGTCTCACTAACTTGCGGAGGGCCTCACTAAGTAGCTGAGGCTGGCCACAAACCTGGATCCTCTCATCTCAGCCTCCCAAGTACTGGGATTACAAATGTGCGCAACCATGCCAGGCTCTATTTTGTTTTTTTTTTAACAGGGTCTCAACCAACTTGCTGACAAGTTACACTATGTTGACAAGGCTAATCTTGAACCTATGATCCTCCTGTCTCAGCCTCCCAAGAACTAGAATTATAGGCATTTACACCACATCTGGCTTTATTTTTTATTTTGAAACAGAGTCTGGCCAAGTTGCTCCAAGTCTCAATAAATTGCTAAGGCTGGCCTAGAACCTGCAATCCTCTTGTCTCAGTCTCCCAAGTACTAAAATTACAGTCATGTACCACCACATTTGGCAAAACCTAACTTTTAAACTAAGGAGCTACTGGCAAATCCCAATACAGTTGTGCACATAGTAAACACACCCTCAATATCCAAAGTTAGTATTACAAGTAGATAAATGAGAAAAAATGTTTTTTTTACCCCTTTTGTATTGGGGATTAAACACAAAGGCATTCTACGTCCATGTTATACCCCCACCACAATTTTATTCCTTATTTGGAAAAAGGGTCTCACTAAGTTGCAGAAGGCCTAGCTAAGTTACCAATGCTGGCTTCGAATCTGCGATCCTCCTGCCTCAGCTTTCCAAGTACTGGGATTGCAAGTGAGTATCACCATGCCCAGGTTAGAGAATATTTTTTTCTCTTTTTTTTCTTGGTACACGGAATTGAACCCACAGGCATTCTACCTCTGAGCTACATCCCCAGACCAATTTTATTTCCTATTTGGAAACAGGGTCTCACTAGACTGCTGAGAGCCTCACTAAATTGCTGAGCCTGTCCTTGAACCTGCAACCCTCCAGTTTCAGCCTCCTAAGTACTAAGAGTACAAGTGTGCGCCACCACACTCCACTCAAGAACATGTTTTACCAAAAATAATTTATTAGAAGTTTTCAAGCCAGGTTTGGTGGTG
>PVLC010048123.1:0-10845 GCA_004027655.1 Graphiurus murinus
GTAAGCAACTATAAAAGGAAAAAAAGATTGAATTCGTTGAATATTTAAACCTAGATGCTATTCAGAGAAAATTTTCCCAAGAAAATTCATTAATTTGCCAAATATTTATTAAGCATCTACTACATGCTAAAATTTCTTCTAGATACTGAAAATACAAGCAAGCAAGCAGACAAGGTCCTGGCTTTAATAAAGTTTATATTCTAACTGAAGGAGAATTAGGAACAAAGGTTTCAAGGACAGGACTGTAAATTAAAACACTGTTTGGAATCATTTTAGCTTCTTTACCCTGGAATAATGATTGGCTAACAATTCCATTTGCTATGTATCAAAATCTGCTAAGTGCTGTACAGTTATTACCTCATGCAACACTAATAACAAGGCTATGAAGTAGATCTTATGAAGAATAAAGAAACTAGGACTCTCTCCCTCTTGAGATGGCCCTCATTCTCCCTTGAATGTGTATCCCTCACTTTCCTAAATAAACCTCTGTTTTTGTCTCTGAAAAAAAAAAAAATTTTCAACAGTAAAGAAATGAGGCAGGGCACGGTGGCACATACCTGTAAACCTAGTACTTCGGAGGCTGAGACAAGAGGATTGTAGGTTAGAAGCCAGCCTCAGCAACCTAGTGAGGCTCTCAGAAACTTAGCAAGAACTTATTTCCAAGTAAAAAATAAAGCCAAGTGTGGTGGTGCATGCCTATAATCCCAGTACTTGGGAGGCTGAGACAGGTGGATCACAGGTTCAAGGACAGCCTTAGCAAGTAGTGAGACTCTCATCAACCTAACTAGACCCTGTTTCCAAATAAGAAATAAAACCAGGCTGGGGGTGTAGCTTGAAGGTAGAATGCCTCTGGATTCAATCCCCAGTACCACAATAAACAAACAAACAAATAAATAAATAAATAATATGGCTGGGAATATATTTTGGAGGTAGACTGCTTCTGGCTTCAATCCCCCAGCACCACACACACACACACAATAAAGAAACTAAAACTACAGACATTACGACATTACCTCTCCCTCTCCCTGACTACCAGATAGTCAGGAAATGACAGGGCCACAGGATTCAAAGTTAGATCAGAGGTTTACCTACTACAAAAGATAGAAAGGATAAAATTATATTTATGAGACAGAGCTTTGTTGAAATGTGAGCTATGGAATTAATGTAGTATGGGCTTTTTTTGTTTTCTTTTTCTTTCTTCCCTTTTCCATAAAATGAGGGATTGACTCCCAAGGCTGCTGTCATGTTCAGACTCTGTTTCCATGGTTTCAAAACAACATAAAAAGGTATTCAGGTGCCTAGTCCAATTGTTACTGAAAAGGTACTCTGAAGGATGCCAGTATGGAGTTCTTAGCCACCGGCTGGGACCATGTGCTTCCATGGCTTCATTAAGGGACACATTAGCATGACATTAATTGGTAGAAACAGCTGTAGCACAAGCCTCCAGCAGACAGGAGGCTAGAGACACAGAGAACAAAGAGAGAGCAGGAAAGCAATGATTGGCTGACCTGGCCCTGTCTAGGTCAGGCATGGCATTTGGTCCCTCTGCATTTCTAAGTTCTCATGAATGTGGATGCCCAAGCAACAGTCCAAAGCCTCTCTCATTTCCATCTCAATCTCCAGGAAGAATTACAATAAGAACAAGAGCTATTGAGGCAGAGAACAGATTCTGAATATTAAAGTGCACACTAGACAGAAACTAGCAAAAGGAAGAATAAGAGAGGTTTTTCTTAGACCTAACAAAGTGTAACACTCACCAGAACACCTGCCATACAAGCTCCCAATCATGCAGTACCTTTTAAGAAGCTTTTCCAAATCCCTTCAATTGTTTTTCACTTCTTCCTTTACCCCTATACACTTACTGCATATAACAGTAATATAATGAATAAAACACAGTCTCAATCTCAGGGAACTTAATCTAATGGGGGAACCTGCACACACAGAAGATCCTTATTATCCAAGAACAACTAGCACCTAAAAATACCACTGAAAGTTAACAGACACCAGCCATAGTAGTGCACACCTATAATCCCAGTATTAAGGAGGAAAATCAGGAGTTGAAGACCAGCCTCAGCAACTTAGCAAGACTCTCAGCAACCTAGCAAGATCCTGTTTCAAAACGAAAGCAAACAAATAAAAAAAGAGCTGGAGGTGTAGCTTAAAAGTAGACTTCCCCCTGGTTCAATCCCTAGTACCACACAAAAAAATAATAAAATTAACTGACACCCTCAGTAACTTAGTGAGACCCTATTTTGGTTTTTGTTTGTTTGTTTTTTTAGCATGGATTTTTATACATTTTTTGGGTACAACAGGGTTAATCACACATCTTTGTTGGGTACAAGCTAGTATAGGTAAAGACATCCATGCACACATTTCTCATTAACCCTTCCCCAATTTCCACCCCCCTCCCTCCTTCTCAAGGTCAGTTTAGTGATTGACTTTGATGTGATCTTGTAAGTACATCATGCTCATTAGGGTGTCCCCCCTCCCCCCATCACCTTCCATTAAATCAAATTCTTTGTTCACCTAAGAATGTGAGACCCTATTTCAAAATAAAAAATAAAATAGGACTGGGGTGTATCTCTGAGGTGGAATGCCCATAGATTCAATCTCCAGTACTATTCACACACACACACACACACACACACACACACACACACACACACACAGAATGGCAAATGTGGAGGAGTCCAATAAAATGAAAATTGAATTATATGGCTGCTAACTCCACAAAAGCAGGATACCCAGGTATCATGAGCTTCTTAATAAAAGAACATACCAATACCTATGAAGTAGTCATTCAAAGCAAAACAAAACCAAAAACTTGAATCTGACCAAGCTTCTAAATACAACTACAAATTTACAAGAATATAGGACCAAAGAATTTGTTAGTGGAATACGAAATCCACAATGACTAATCTACAGTACAATGTGGTCTCTTCAACAAACAAACTGAAAGGAAGGCAAAAAAGATTGAGAAGGAATTTAGAGATTTTAAGAGACATAAAGGATGTTGACCAATCTCAGTGCAGACCTTATTTAGATTTTGTTTCAAACTGTTGAAGTGGGGGGGACCCCAACAGTATGACATTTTAATCATCTGAATATTCTGATGATATTAAAGGATTATTGGGTATGAGGGGAAAAGCTATGGCTTTTTGTTTGCTTTTTTTAAAAGTAGATTTAGCACAAATGGGTCATCAGTGACCTTACCAAAAGCAGTTGTGATGGGGTAGTGGAGGTACAAGTAGAGTAAAATCTGCTGCAGGGTAAATAGGAAGTAAAGAGCTAGAAGCAAAAGTTATAAACAGTTTTTTTTGTTTGATTTTTTTTGGGGGGGGTGATGCTAGGGATTGAACCCAGGGGCATTCTACCTCTGAACCACACCCCCAGCCTTATTTTTGAGTTGCTGAGGCTGGTTTCAAACCTGCGATCCCCCTGTCTTAGCCTCCCAAGTACTGTACTGGGATTACAAGGCATGTGTCACCATTCCCAGCTATAAACAGTTATTTAAAAAAGATGGCTTTGAAAAAAAAAAAAGCAGAGATGGTTTAACTAAAGGCTGACATAGGATCTCAGGAGCACTGGTGTTTGGTGGGGAACAGGAAAGTTGTTTTCCTTTAAATAGAATGTCTAAGTGCTGCTATACCTCAATTAAAAAAAAAAAAATTAAAGATGGCACATGAAGGAACATTTCTAAGAAGAAACCATGGGAAGGAATCCAAAAGCATGTGGAAGAACAGGCCTTTCCTAGAAAGTGGATCGCTTCTTTCATGGTAAAAGAAGGGTGTCTTATTTATTTATGTGTGTGGTACTGGGGATTGAACCCAGAGGTATTCTACCTTTGAGCTACTCCCCCAGCCTGATTTTATTTCTTATTTGGAAACAGAGTCTCACTAAGTTGATGAGAGTCTCACTACTTGCTGAGGCTGTTCTGGAACCTGTGATCCTCCTATCTCAGCCTCCCAAGTACTAGGATTACAAGCGTGCACCACCGAACCTGGCTTTTTATTTTTTTGTGGTACTGACTAGGTATTGAACCCAGGTGCATTCTACCTCCGAGCTACACCCTCAGCCCTGTTTTATCTTTTATTTTGAAACAGGGCCTCACTAAGCAGCTGAGGCTGGCCACAAATCTGCAATCCTCCAGTCTCAGCCTCCCAAATACTGGGATTACAAGCACCACCACACCTGGCCTGTCTACTTTCCTTTGCTAATAACAAAATGGCTGATACTTGGTAACTTTATTTTCCCCAATGGTTCTGGGGATTAAATCCAGGGACACTCTCCCACTAAAGCTATATCCCCAGCCCTTTTTTTTTTTTTTTTTGCAGTACTGGGGATTGAACCCAGGGGCATTCTACCTCCAAGCTACACCCCCAGCTGTATTTTTTATTCTTTATTTTGAAACAGGGTCTCACTAAGTTTCAGAGGGCCTCACTAAGTAGCTGAGGCTGGCCGTGAACCCGGATCCTCCTGTCTCAGCCTCCCAAGTGCTGGGATTACAAACATGTGCCACCATGCCCAGTTTCCTTTTTTATTTTTTTGAGACAGGGCCTCGCTAAGTTGCCAAAGCTAGCCTAGAAACTGTAATCCTCTTGCCTCAGCTGCACAAACTGGAATTACAATTACGGGTGTGTGCCACCATACCTGGCTTGAGACTAAGAAATTTTTAAAGAAGTGAGATTAACTGGCTCAGTTTTAGAGACTGGGAAGTTCACAGCACGGTGCTGGTGAGGGCCTCATGTTACTTCAACTCATGGAAGAAATCAGAAGAGCAAGCAGAGAAGTGTGGATGAGGCAAAACACAAGGGGCGCCCTTGTTTTATAACAATCGGTTCTGGTGATAACTAGCCCAGTCCCAGGAGAAAGGTATTAATCTCTCTCAAAAACCTAATCATCTCTTAAAGGCCCCCAATTCCCAAAACCACAATGGTCATCAAATTTCAGCATGCATTTTGGAGGGGGCAAATCATAGCAAAGAGCTATGTACCCAAGAATGGGTACAAATCCAAGTAGATTCTTAGATTCAGTCATGGGAATATGAAGCAGCTATTTCATCTGCAATATATGAGGTAAAGGCAGGGGGGCAAGAAAGTGAGGAGAAGGACAGGGAGAAAGTGGTAAGCAGAGGATTAGGAGAGAACCGAAGATAACCCTGAAGAAAAGCATGCTATTTCCAAGCGGGAAAACTAGTTTGTGGAAATGGGAAATGAGTCAAAATAGAACACCTGAAGAAATCATTCCTGTGGAGGAATTTTCCGTTTGCAATTATTAAATCTTGTCAAGAGCCCATTAGGTCTTCCGCCCTCTGATCCTGTAATCCCACCTATAGGAATGTATTCTAAAAGAATCTTTGAAGCCGGGCGTGATGGCACACACTTGTAATCCCAGCATTTGGGAGGCTGAGACCAGAGGATCTGGGTTCGCGGCCAGCCTCAGCTACCTAGTGAGGCACTCCGCAACTTAGTGAGACCCTGTTTCAAAATAAAGAATAAAAAATAGGGCTGGGGGTATAGCTTGGAAGTAGAATGCCCCTGAGTTCAATCCCCAGTACTGCAAAAAAAAAAAGAATCTTTGAAAGAAGAAAGCTATATGCAATGTTATAGGTAAAACACAGTAATTACATAGCAGGGTAATTAATAATAGGAAAAGAAAAACTTAAATGGTAGTGATGGTTAGTTTTGTTTTTGTGGGCCGTGTGTGTGTGTGTGTGTGTGTGTGTGTGTGTGTGTGTGGTGTGTCTGTGGTACTGAGGCATTCTACCTCTGAGCTACATCCCAGCCCCTATTTCACTTTTTTTTTTTTTTTTAATAGGGAGGGTCTCAGTTGGGCATGGTGGCACATGCTTGTAATTCCAGTATTTTGGAGGCTGAGACAGGAGGATCACAGGTTCGTGGCCAGCCTCAGATACTTAGTAAGGCCCTCCATAACTTAGTGACACCCTATTCCAAAATAAGGAATAAAAATAGGTCTACGGTGTAGCTTGGAGGTAGAATGCCTCTGGGTTCAATCCCCAGTACCACCAAAAAAAAAAATAGGGTCTTGCTAGGTTATTGAGAGTCTCACTACTTGCTGAGGCTGTCCTCGAACCTGAGATCCTCCTGTCTCAGCCTCCCAGGCACTGGGATTACAGGCGTGTACCACTATGCTTGGCTGTGATGGTTAGTTTTATGTGTCACCCTAGCTAAATTATAGTAACTAGTCAGTCAATTAAATACTAATCCAGTTCTGCTCTGAAGTTTTGTAAATGTGGTTAACATCTATATTCAGATTATTCTCAGGCAGGGTATGGTGGCACATGCCTGTAATCCCAGTATCTGGGAGGCTGAGACAGGAGGATTGCAGGTTCACAGCCGGCCTCAGTTACTTAAGGAGGTGCTGCACAACTTAGTGAAACCCTGTTTCAAAACAAACAATAAAAGAGAACTAGGTGTTTAGCTCAGAGGGAGAATGCCTTTGGATTCAATCCCAAGTAACACACACACAAAAAAGGGCCCCATTATTTTAATGGAAGAAAGTATGACCAGGCATAGTCACACACACCTGTAATCCCAGGTATTTGGGAGTCTAAGGTAGGAGAATGGCCAGTTCAAGACGAGTCCAGGCAACCTAGCAAGACCCTGTCTCAAAATAAAAAAATAAAAGAGGCTGGGAATGTAGTTCAGTTCAATCCTCAGTACTATAAAAATAAATAAATAAATAAGCCAGGTGTGGTGGCGCACACGTGTAATCCCAGCATTTGGGAGGCTAAGACCGGAGGATCCAGGTTCGCGGCCAGCCTCAGCTACCTAGTGAGGCACTCCGCAACTTAGTGAGACTCGGTTTCAAAATAAAGAATAAAAAAAATAGGGATGGGGGTATAGCTCGGAGGTAGAATGCCCCTAAATTCAATCCCCAGTACCGCAAAAAAAAATATTGTGTGTTATGCATCAGAATTCTGAGGTACTTTGAAGAAATCTACACTATTCGAAAAGAAAACTGCCAATTTTGAAACACTGCATTGGATAGTACTAAAAAGAATTGACCCTCTAGAAGGCAAACATGCCTAAAAGGGCTTCAACCCAATGCTATTTTTTAGTAATATGCAATTCCTCAATTCAAATGAAAAAATACACAGAATGGCTGATGATCAGCTTAAGAATTTTCCATCCCCTTAGATAGCATCAGGGCATGCCTTCAACTTTTACTCAGGCCAGAGGTATTTGCACTCGGCAGCCACTTATTTAGCACAATGAGGTTTCTTCTTTTTACCTCCCTCAGACAGATACTGAAAGGATTCTTTTGTGTTGGTTGAACTTGAGAAAATCAAATAAATGTTCTTGGTCAAGAAGTCATAGGCAAAGCCGGGTGTGGCGGCACACACTGTAATCCCAGTACTTGGGAGGCTGAGCAGGAGGATCACAGGTTCATGGCCAGCCTCAGCTACTTAGTGAGGCCCTCCGAAACTTAGTGAGACCCTGTTTCAAAATAAGGAATTTAAAAAAAAATAGGGCTGGGGCTGTGGCTCAGAGGTAGAATGCCCCGAAGTTCCATCTCCAGTGCAGCAAAAAAAAAAAAAAAGAGTTGAAGCCAGGCATGGTGGCGCATGCTTGTAATCCCAGCATATTTGGGAGGCTGAGACCAGAGGATTTGGGTTCACGGCCAGCCTCAGCTACCTAGTGAGGCCCTCCACAACTTAGTGAGACCCTGTTTCAAAATAAAGAATAAAAGATAGGCCTGGGGGTGTAGCTCGGAGGTAGAATGCCCCTAAATTCAATCCCTAGTACCGCCAAAAAAAAATAAATAAATACATAAAAGTTTAAATAAATATAGGATAAAAAGTTTCAAGATAAGTCAATTTAAAGGTTTTGTTTGTTTGTTTGTTTGGCACCCAGGATTGAACACAGGGGCATTGGGAGACCAAGATGGGAGGATCACAAGTTAAAGGCCAGCATACAGTAATTTAGTGCAACCCTTTTCATTTTTTAAAATTTAGTGTGTGTGTGTGTGTGTGTGTGTGTGTGTGTGTGTGTGTGTGTGAGAGAGAGAGAGAGAGAGAGAGAGAGAGAGAGAGAGAGAATGAATTAAACCCAGAGACATTCTACCTCCAAGCTATACCCCCGGCTCTTTTTTTGTCTTGCTAGGTTGTTGTGAGTCTTGCTAAATTGCTAAGACTGGTCTTGAGACAGGAGTGTTTCAGCCTCCCAAATACTGAGATTACAGGCATGTACCACCATGCCTGGCTCATGAGACCTTTTTTCTAAATAAAAAATAAGGCCGGGCATGGTGGCACACACTTGTAATCCCAGCATTTGGGAGGCTGAGACTAGAGGATCCCGGTTTGCAACCAGCCTCAGCTACCTAGTGAGGCACTCCGCAACTTAGTGAGACCCTATTTCAAAATAAAAGAATATAAAATAGGGCTGGGGATATAGCTCAGAGGTAAAATGCCCCTGAGTTCAATCTCCAGTACCGCAAAAATAAATAAATAAATAAATAACAAAAATAAAAAGGGCTAGGGGTATAACTCAGAGGTAGAATGTCTCTCAGTTCAATTCCCAGTATAACAACAAGAAAATTTTTTTTAAATATATTATTACAGATTTTCACACTTTGCTCATCTGTTGTTTTTTTTTTTAATTTGTTTCTCTGTGTTTTTTAAGTTACTTTACAAATTATATAGATTTTCTTCTTTTATGGTACTGGGGATTGAATTCAGGTGCATTCTACATCTGAGCTACATCCCTAGTCCTATTTCTTATTCTTTATTTTGAAAAAGATTCTAACTTGCAGAGGGCCTCACTAAATAGTTAAGGCTGTCTTCGAACCTGTACTCCTCCAGTGTCAGCCTCCCAAGTACTGGGATTACAACATTACAACGGTGTACCACCACACCCAGTTTATTTATTTTGAGATAGGGTCTCACTAAGTTGCTGAGGCTGGCCTTGAACCTGAATCCTCCTGTCTCAGCCTCCCAAATACTGAGATTACAAGCATGTGCCACTGTGCCTAGTTTATAGTTATCTTCTTGAATTAATCAAGCAATATCTATCATGAAGAGCTGGGGATGTAACAAAGTGGTAAAGCATGTGTTAGCATGCTCTGGGTCCTACGTTCAATGCCCAGCACAAAAACAAGCAGCCAGGCATCATGGTACATGCTTGTAATCCTAGTACTTGAGAGGCTGAGACAGGAAGATCACAGATTCAAGGACAGCCTCAGCAAGTATCGAGACTCTCATCAACCTAGCAAAACCCTGTTTCAAAATAAAATAGGGTTAGGGGTGTAGCTCAGAGGTAGAATGCCCCTGGGCTCAATCCCCAGTACCTCTACCAAAAAATAAAATAAATACATCCTGATACCAAATAAAAACCTCAGACTCTGGACTAGTCAGAAAACTCCAGATGGGAAATAATCTTCAATGAAAGAGAATGTTACAAAATAGTAATTCTTTAACATGCAATAGAGAACCAAATTTCTATGAGAAAAAAATGTATTACTTTCAAAATAAAAGAAACACAAACATTTTTAAGACAAACAAAGGGGGGGGTTACATAAAGACACTCAGCTGAAAGAGTGACTTTCTGAAAATATTTTAATTTGCTAGACCCTGGTTACCAATTCCTGGGGATGGGGGGGAGGGGGAGATCTTGGTGATTAAGGAGAATTCTAAGAAATGCCCAAAGAATCTTAAGAGTTAAAAGCACCTTTAGCACTTACTACAAACTCCTACCTAACAGCCAACATCAGTCAAACACTTTCCTGCTGGCCAACATCTGTGCATATATCCATGAAGCTCCCTTGATCCTCATAATCCTGTAAAGGCATAAAGAAGAGTGAGGAGGAACTGGCTTCAAATCATAGCCCTGCTGTATAGCCTCAGGCAATTCAATTAACTTCTCTGTTTTCTCTCCTATAAAATGAAGACAAAATAGCACCTGTCCTAGATAACCTACAGGACTGTTCAAAGAACAAAGTGAGATCATATTAGTGAAAGTACCTTGTATACTATACACAAGGCCTTTCTGTCTCGGTCTCTGTCTATCTGTCTCTCTCTGTCTCTCTCTCTGTCTCTCTCTCTGTTCTCACCACTCCCTACCTTGAGCCCTCTAAGCATCCTTAACTACTCAGGGTTCCCTAACAGGCTCTCGAATCTTCAGATCTTCCTAACTGCTCTTTCAGAAAGATCCTTCTCCCCTCTGTTTATCCCTCCCCCAGTGTGCTTGGTTAAACCCCATTCATATTTCAGAACTTGTCTAAGGTGTCACTTCCTTCAAAAGTCTTGCTTGAGCCGGGTGTGGTGGCGCACACTTGTAATCCCAGCATTCGGGAGGCTGAGACCGGAGGATCCGGGTTCTTGGCCAGCCTCAGCTATCTAGTGAGACACTCCACAACTTACTGAGACCCAGTTTCAAAATAAAGTAAAAAATAGGGCTGGGGGTATAGCTCGGAGGTAGAACGCCCCTGAGTTCAATCCCCAGTACCGCCAAAATAAATAAATAAATAAAAGAATAAAAAATAGGGTTGGGGGTATAGCTCGGAGGTAGAATGCCCCTGAGTTCAATCCCCAGTACTGAAAAAAAAAAAAAAAAGAAAGAAAAGTCTTGCTAGGCTACCCCCATGTTAAGTAGAATAGAAGCCCTTCCTGTGTGTTCACACAGCACCTCTACACATTCCCATGTGTCATTTTTGTCTCAATATAGTATAATTGTCTATATTCATGTCTGTTTCTCCAGGAACTATAAACTCAAGAGTAGGAAATGGGTATGAATCATGTTTCTTTAGAGTCAGAGACAATGCCTGATGTTTAATAGGTGTTTAGCAAATAAATGAACTTCAAATGGAAATTAAATCACTCTTTCA
>PVLC010048124.1:0-10841 GCA_004027655.1 Graphiurus murinus
GGTACTGGGGGTTGAACTCTGGGGCATTCTACCTCCGAGCTATACCCCCAGCCCTATTTTTTATTCCTTATTTTGAAACCGGGTCTCACTAAGTTGCGGAGTGCCTCACTTAGGTAGCTGAGGCTGGCCGCGAACCCGGATCCTCCGGTCTCAGCCTCCCGAATGCTGGGATTACAAGCATGCGCCACCACGCCCGGCTTTATATTTCTGTCAATTTTAAGTGAGAGTTTTGCTTGGTATGAGAATCTTGGCTGCAAGTTATTTTCTTTCAGATTTTGGAATATGTTACTCCATCCTCTCCTGGCTTTCATGACTTGATTTGGGAGGTCTGGACTAATTCTAATTGGCTTGCCTCTAGCTGTCACTTGGCCTTTTAATTTTGTTGCCTTTAAAATTCTCTCCTTAGTCTCTACATTAGTCAACTTGATTATTATGTGGCGTGGTGAGCCTCTTCTTTGTTCTTGTCTTGAGGGAGTTCTGTATGTTTTCTGTATCTGTGTGTCAACTTTTCTATGTTTGGAAAATTCTCTGATATTACTTCTTTGAAATGATTATTTATTCCATAAGTTTCAACTTCTAATCCCTCTTCTATGCCTATGATTCTTACGTTAGCTCTTTGAAAATTGGCCCAGATCTCATCGATGTCCAATTCGTACTGTCAATTTTTTTTTCTAAATTATGTACTATGTATTCATTTTTGGAATAGTCATTTTCTAAGAGTGATATTCTATTTTCCATGTGATCTAATCTACTGCTTATAGTTTGTATTGATGCCTTCATTTTGGTTATTTCATCTTTCACTTCCTTCAATGCTTCTCTTTGGTTCCTTTTCAGGTCTTCAAATTCTTTATTTGTCCCTTTATTTCTTTCCCGGTATCCCTACATTCTTTCTAAAATTTCTGTATTGTTCCTAGTATTAAAATTCTGAATTGTTCTTCTGGCAATCTCTGCCATTCTGGGTTGGTGAGATCTGTTATTGAGGGGCTGTGGTGGCTCATTGTTTCTTTGGTATTTTTTCCTTCCCATGGTTCCCCTGTTCTTAAATTTATATCTTTGCTGCTCTTGCAAGATTTCTCATGCAATCTCTGCAGTGGGGATTTAGAGGAGTCTGATGGTATATACAGGGATGGGTTGTGTTCATTGATAAAGTTTGGGTGAGAGGTCACAGTGATGAGTTCAGGAATAGGATAAAGTAGAGGGTATGTTCCAGCGGAATAAGAGGTTTGGTGCATTGAGGTTATATATTATAAAGATTAGAGATGGAAGATATGTCGGGAGATTCTGGTAGTCAATATAGAGTTTTGAGTGTGGTAGTATAAGATGGTCTTGATATGAGACAGGATAAAAATTAAAAGAAAGGAGTGGAGGAAAAGTGTTGAGGAGAGGAGTATAGATGGGAGAGAGGGAGGGAAGCTTGTAAAAGGGATAAGGAAGGGATTCAACAACCTAAGCAAGAAATAACAAAGCAACCAATCATCCAAAAAAACATAAATAAATAAAGGCAATACAAAATGAAAACAGATTAAAAACATAACACCAAAAAAAAAAAAAAACCCAAAACCAAAAAACAACAACAAGAGACAAAAACCAAAGCCCTGCTGGTTTGTAAGTACAGAGCTTAAATTTTCAAGTGTGTCTCTGGCATTTTTATTTGCTCTGTCTCTGAAGCCAGGGGGTTCCACTGATGCTTCTCCCACTGCTAGCTTATGTCACTGTGCTCTCCACAGGGCCTATCTGTGCCTCTCTCTCTGCCTTTGTTGGTGGTGGGAGCGCAGTCTAAATGCCGGGCATTTTCAGATGCCCTATGTGCACTGTGTTCTTCCTGCACTTCTGTTCCTGTTAGTAGGGTGGGTGCCTGAATCTGTCTTTTGTATGGGGCCTCCACACTCCGGGGGTGCAATCCAACTTACAGATCTCTGCTACTGGGAGTTTCTTTGTTGTTTACTCCACATCTGGTCACTCTGGGCATAGGAGGTCGATGGATGATGGTCTGAGTAGTTCGCAGGAAGAATCCTGGCTGGGGAAATGGAGGCCCGCAAAATTGCGGGTGCTGTTTCCCGGCATGCACTGGCTCCCTTGTTTTCCCTGGGTTCTGGTCAGCTGCTCTCATTACCTTGCTCTCTCTTCTGCCACTCTGCACTTCTTTCCTTCCATCAAGAAGTTGCATTTGTGGCCATTTTGGGTCAAGCTCTGCGATGCAGTCAGTCATTCTGGCTCTGGAGAGGTGCGCTGGGGTGGTACCAAGGGAGCTTACCCTGGTCATCCCATGAGTTCTGGTCACTGTGGATGGTGTGGAGATGCACCCCCTGGGTAGGGCGTGGAGTCCCGGTGGTGCCCACTCCATGCCTGGTTGCTGCGTCCACTATGGTGTTTGTAGATCCCTGTGTCTGACTGGATGCCAAAGCTCCGAGGCCCAGCTCCACAGCCTGTTGCCAAGCCACCACTCGGTGGTCGCCTTCGCTCTCCCTGATCAGCTCTCTAGGTCTTCTTTAATTGTGGTTCAAATTTCACTTTTTTTGTTGCTTTTTTTTTTCTCTCTCTCTTCTGTTAAGAAGCTGCTTTTATGGCAATTTTGATTGGAACTCACAGTGCCTGGGGAAAGGTATTTTACTCAGACACCATCTTGAAACTCCTGTGTAAGAGATCTTAAGGACCTTTCATGACACACCCACTTGGTTTCTGTGGTACCACACACTCCATGTTTTCCTTCTACCTCTCTGATTGCTCCTGTCTCATTCTTTGCTGGGCTTTTTCCTCTCAGTGCCAAGTATCCATGTTAAGTTCCCTCAGTAATTGGCTCTAGTTTCCCTTTCTTTATTCCCTCCCCATCCTTCTGCCTTCCTATCTTTTTGTTCCTTCCTCCACTCAATTTTACCAGAACCTGCTGTCTCTGAAAGAAGCTTGTGAGGTTTGGATCCTGAAGTTTTGCTTCAAATCATTAAGGTAAAATGCTCTGCCTGGGAAACATCCATTGGTTTTACTTTAGAAATGCATGCCTTATAAAGTAGTACAAGATATTGCATGTAAATTATTAGAATTTCCAACAGGAGATTTTACAATTAGATATCAGATCTAAACATGAATAATACAGTTAAATAAAAATTTAAATCCATCAATTTCAACACAAATCTGTTAATAATTTGAACTAACCACTCTACTAGATCACCTGAGAAATTTTTACTACAGATTAAATGGATGAGAACAACCCCAAGGTTTTGTAACAGTAGATTTAAAGCAGTATATATGTTCATTACTTAATTTTTAAAATTTTCTAGCCTACTAAGTTACTGAATTTGTTTAAAAGCTGGAAATGTGACTTGTCTAAACTGCATACAAGAAACATTTAATATCTTTACAAAAAATCCAAGTTGCCTGGTCAATGCAAGGAAATCAGAATTCAGTGTTTTTCAGTGTAAGAGCAGAACATCACTTATGGGTGATTAGATCACCTGGGCAAAGCTGTCATGGACTCTTACTTTTCGAACAATTGAAGGATAGAATTCAAACCTCCCCATCTCCCAAGATGCTAAAGGTTTCCTCTCTAAAGGTTGAAGAGCAGGCCAACTGAACTATTAAGAACTGAGGACAGACTTTCAAAGCTAATGGCTCCCCATGACTGATCTTGGTGCAGGCAGGTGAGGCAGGTGGAGAAGTTGGAGAATTCAGCCTTTAGATTCTGAGAGAGAGTTTGTACTGCATAATGTGGGTAATGGAGAGGCGCATAAGTGGGAAATATAGTGGAAGTAGAAAGCAAAAGTGAAGGATAGCCCCTATCACATCCCTCCTAACACCCCAAGAACACATACACACACACAAACACACACACACACACACACACACACACATACACACACACAATCATCCTGAAAATATCACCATGGATTCCACAAACTCTTGAGGCAAAAGAAATGCCAGGGAGCTTCTACAAGATTTTTGAATGAAAACTCCCTTTTTTGTCATTTATTAGGTAAGTCACTTCACTTGTCTACTTGTCTTTTTTTTTTTTTTTTTTTTTTTTTTTCGGTACTGGGGATTGAACTCAGGGGCATTCTACCTCCGAGCTACACCCCCAGCCCTATTTTTTATTCTTTATTTTGAAACCGAGTCTCAATAAGTTGCGGAGTGCCTCACTAGGTAGCTGAGGCTGGCCGCGAACCCGGATCCTCCGGTCTCAGCCTCCCAAATGCTGGGATTACAAGCGTGTGCCACCACGCCCGGCAACTTCACTTGTCTTTTATGTTCTCAGGAGAGGGAATTTTAAGAGCTGTCTTGTCACAGAAATGAGAGTATGAAGACCATTCTTACAGGGACTGGGCACTGTAAATTCATGTGATGTTTGCATCTCTTTGATGAATACAGGAGAAAGAGATTGTGTAAGTAGAAAGTACATCTGTGTCCCTTCTTAGTCTTTCATGGAAGTCCCACAGGGAAGAAGTATTACATTAGGAAGAAAAAAGGTTAATATATGTATTATGCTGAAGAGAGAATGAGACTTGAAAGTGGTTCTAAACCAACCCTTTTGCTACTCACTTTTGCAGGTCAGTTGATGAAGTAACTCCAACTTTGATAAAATGATCAGGTTGATGCAGGTAGATAGGTTCCTCAGGAATAAATAGTCCCTATAGAGTTTCTAGGGTTCTTATAACCCAACGGATATTCTTTTCTAAGTGATACTTTTCCAATGCTGCTAGTTTTTTAAAGGTAGATGTTAGATGCTTTGTTTTCTACAAGAATTTGTATATTTCCAGGTTCTTTTTTCTCATCTCCTGTAGAATCAGCCCATGCTACAGTCTTCTGTTGCCTAAATGTGTTGCTCTGAGATAATCATTCTCAGGTTCCCACTAAACAGAATTAGATCCTAGAGAATATCATTAATCATTTTAGTGGACCAGTATTTTCTGATTAAAAAAAACAGGGTATAATCAGATGGATTTCATGTTTCTCACAGTTTAAAAATATTCCATTTTGTGAGGATGTCATTGTGTGAAGAGTAGAAATCAGTGGGAATTGACTATTCATTAAAATGAAAAATTCAGACAAACGCTTCTGATTAGATAATACAAAATCCCTTGACTGTGGACTTAGTGGACTTCTGAGGTAGTGGGATGTTTCACCTCTCTTAGCCTCCCTAGCCCATGGTTATTGACTGTGACACATCCAGACCAGTCAGCAGTAATAGTCTAGTGAGTATGTCAGCACTGCATCTGAGCAGAGGCAGAGTGTTGGTTACCCCTGTCCCATACCACTTATTGATGGGAGCACTGGAAGAATGGTAAGAAATTGCTGACTGCACAGGTGGGACAGGGAGAGCACAGATGAGCAGCCAGGCATATTGTGAACCAAAAAGTAAAGACTACAAAAGGAATACTGGAGCCAAGACAAAGGCCCAGAGTCAGCTTGGTGGTTTTGCATCTCTGCACTGTACCCACTGAGGGAACAATTTTTATTTTCCAATGAAAAATCCTAATCTAGAAGATAACTTCCTGAATAGAACTACTTTCTGTGGACACAGTGAATATAGTAGGGTTCTGGAAGTTAATGTCTCATTGGAAGTGCGTAGTCTAAGGGACCATGGAGGATAGGATTGCTATTGTGTGTTTCCATTTTCATCATCATCTGTAGCTTGATGTAAGTTAGGTTGCAAGTTAGTATGACTGAAGGACATGGTCCCAGGAACATGATCCAGGTAGGGGCAGGTGCAGTGGACATCTACATGACAGAGAAAAACTGACCCAATCATACATTTTACAGTAAACCAGGTACCTTGTCAATGCCTTTTTTTTGTTGTTGTTGTTCACATCTCTTTTCTGTGGACCATCAACTTATTTGCATTTGAATGTGGAAATCAGGTAGTCAACCTCTTTACAACAGATCATATAACATTGTGTAAAGTCCTAGTGGTGCAAGTTTGGAGCACAGGATGCAATGTGTTATTATGAGACAGCTCTTTTTTGTTTATGTTAGATTTTACTTATTCATTAGAGTCATCCATAAGCCAAGAATGTGAGTTTTAACTTGGCCTCAATAGGTTCGTTTATTTTTAAAAATGTAAACAGTGCTCATAGATCATATCTCTCTCATTTATACATACTGCTTCCTTAAACAGATACAGACACATACACACAAACAGAGTCAATCTGGAAGGTCCACAGATGGATGGATGGAAATCTTCAGACTACAGATAAGCCAGCAGGACAAGAACCCATGTTTACACATGATAAGTCCTACAGATGAGATTCCCTGATTCCCACTTATCCATGATTCTAGCATGAGAGGTGGCACAGAAGGATTAGAGACAGCCCTGAAAAGGGGAAATAGGTATTGAAAATCAAAGGTTCATGGAGTGCTCTCCAAGGGGAATTTATCTAGATGGCCAGGGTTGGCAAGACTTATTGCATTCAATTTATTTCCTTAAAAATAAATCTAAATGGTGAAGAGAACTGCACCCACTCAGGGACAGTAAAACTAAGAGTTCCACAATGTAGAAAAAACCTTGGCAGATGCTCAGAAGTATTCCAACTTCTCCTCTTACAAGATAGCACCCCCATCAAAAGGATATTATCTGAGGCTAGCCACTCCTTCTCACAAATCCAACTCTGGCCTGCATTGCCTGAAGGCAATGGGGATGAGGGGTGCATGTGGGTCCAAACAGTGGTGACAAAAATTGTTTCCAAATCTCAGAACCTGCCCCAATTTGCCAAATCAAATAATGGGACAAATTTTTCTCTTTTTATTTCTTCTTTAATCCAGTGTTCATTTAGTAATGTAGCATTCAATATACATGTGTTTGTGTAGTTTCTCTGGATTTTCTTGTTGTTGATCTGTACTTTCAACACATTTGGATCTGAGAAAATCTAAGTAATCATATTGATTTTTTTTAACTTGTTGGTACTTGTTACTGTCAAAAGGACAGACTTTTCAACTAATGCTGTTGGGAAAACTGGATATCCATATGTAAACCTTAACCTCCCATCCTGCATAAAGGTCAATACAAGATGGTTCAAATACCTAGAAATTAGACCAGAAACTTTGAAACTGCTAGAAGAGGGTATAGTACCAACACTCTAACATAAAAGTACAGGTATAAACTCTCTCAATAAGACTCCAAAAGCTCAAGAAATTAAAACAAGAATTTATGAATGAAACAGCATTAAAATAAAAAGCTGAACACAAAGGAGACCATCATTATTCTACAGAGAGAGCCTACAGGAAGATATCCACCACTTATCCTCTGAAAAATGTCTAATATCTAGAATATACAAAGAGTTTAAAAAGTTTAACACTAAAAACAAATAAATCAGTTGAAAAATGGGCAACCAAACTGAATGACACTTTTCAAAGGAAGAAATCAAATGGTCAACAAATATATGAAAAAATGTTCCCCATCTTTAGCAATCAGGGAAATGCAAATCAAAACTACACTGAGATTCCATCTCACTCCAGATACGATGACAATCAACAAGAACACAAATAATAATAAATTCTGGCGAGGATGTGGGGAAATAGGAATCCTATTACACTGTTGATGGGACTGCAATCTATTATAGCCACTTTGGAAATCGGTGTGGAGGTTTCTCAGAAGACTGGGAATGAAACTACCATATGATTCAGAGAGTGTTTCTGGGCATCTTCCCAAAGGAAATAAAATCAGAATATTATAATTATACTTGCATATACATATTCATAGTAGCACAATTTACAGTAGCCAACTTAGATGTCCATCAACGGATGAATGGACCGTATAACTTTGGTGTATATATACACAATGATATTTTACTCAGTCATAGAGAAGAACAAAATTATACCATTTGTAGGAAAATGGATGGAACTCAAAAATATACTGAGTACATCCAGTCCAAAAGAACAAGTAGATGCATATTTTTTCTTATATGTGAAAGCTAAAGAGATATTTGGGGATGAGGACAACATCAGAAAACTGAGCAGAGACTCCAGGGGAATGACTGAGGGTGATTAGGGAAGGGGTGTGTGTGTGTGGCAAAGTCTAAAGAATGCAATAGTAGAAATAATGCTATGAACATATACAAAATTGCCAATTCTAATCTTAAAGACTTGTAGGGTGAGGACAAGGGGGGGACTAAGTTTGGAGAGCAGCAAGAGTTGTGTGCATGTATTTTTCTGATACTGTGTATCCCAATATGATGTAAAATTACAATGTGCCCAATTCAAAAAAAAAAAAAAGAAAAGGGACAAAAGTTAAATATTCTTCATTATTGTAATGAGATTATATTGCAAAGGCTTTGCTTTGACTAGAATGTCTTATTTTCAGATATGGCTAGAAAATTGAAAAGAATTAAAATTGACTTTAGCCAAAACCAAAACCAAAGACCAACAAAACAAAACAAAGTAAAACAAACAAACCAAAACAAAACCAAAAACAAACAAAACCAACAATGACCCTTTTGGGGAGAAATTCTGGCCTAGTACCTTGTATACATATTCTCTTAGTAGTTATTTTAGAAATGAGTAAGGAGTTTTACTTTCTGGCAGGCCCAAGAAACTGAAGATATTTTCCTAAGAAAAAATAAGCTCTTCACTCAAATGTGTAGATATTGCAGGAGAATTCTGGTGATGAGCCCCTGGCTTTACTTCCTAGCCTGGAAGGGCTTTTCAAAGTCCAATCTTATATTCCTTACTGAAAATATCCAACAAAGAAAAGTTGAAGTCTGTGTGGCTAATCCCTGCCTTGCCACACATTAAATAGACAGGGCAAGATTTATGAGACTAGACTTATTTTGCAAACACATTAGTTATCTTAATTTATCTTTGATGTTAATAGGGAGAGAAATACATAGAAAAACATTTCAACAAACAACTATTTTCCACATTTTTGCACTTTTGCCAAAATCTCAATTTTAGTATTCTCCAATATCTGGCTATAATTTTCCAAACTAACATTTCTAGTTTTTCTCTCATTCTCCTGATTTGACATAACTAAAATGTTACATTTCTCCAAGGCTTTCAAGTGGCAGAAGTTTCACAGAACATGCAATACTATCAGCAGATGCATTCAAACTGCAAACCAAGAAACTCAGGAAGGGATTTTCCAACATCAGTGTTTGTTTTTCTTTATTTTCCTATATTTCCCCCTCATTAAATGCCTAATTCTTACCAACACACATTTGAGAATTATAAATATATTCACTTGCATTTTTCTAGTTATTTAAAATAAGTTTATCCTAAATATTTAACTCTTAAATTTATGTGGCATAACTTTAGTGAGTAATACATTATAGATAGAACATGTGTTCCCCCAGTACTGGAAACTGAACCCAGGAAAGCTCTACCATTGAGCTGTATCTCAAGTCCTTTCTTTAAGAATTTTGAGGTAGGGACTAGCTAAGATGCTCAGTTGCCATTCTCCTGCCTCAGATTTACAGATCACTGGAATTACAGGCATGCATCACTGTGTCTGGATGGAAGAACTGCATTCTTTTTTGTTTTGTTTCGCTGCAAACTGTGATCTTTTAAATTATTAAAAGAGGAAATTGTTTATATAAGACTTCTCCATTTATTTCATTTATTATCACATTTATTTTGAAACCAAATATTAAAATTTAGATACAAAAAGGTGGCTTAAATGTTTATTGATGCTAAATGTAATTGTGGTTAAAGAGAGATACACAGTACAGAATAGTCTCGAATCATGAATCATGATTTGTGAATCATGTTTCATTCATATATTTTCCCATTTTCACTCAGGGTACCAATGCCAACTATCTCCCAACTCAATTTAAGTTTGAAATTTCAAAGCAGAGCTTACTCATTTCGTTAGTTAATAAAATTTGTAATCAATAACAGGCACAAATTTATATGTATATTAAAATAATATATTCTGATTAGATTTTATAATTATGTTGCACCATAGTTAGAATTCTACTCTTCATTTATATCCCAGATAAACTTCAAGGGAAAGTCTTTCATGTTCTTTTGGAATATTCTGTCAAATCTTTCATTCTGCTCCACGGTCAAATGATGCTTCCAGTCTCCAATGGTACCTAGAGGGATAAACACATGAATGGCACCCGGGTGAATGAGGAACACTAATGGGGTAAACGTTACCCCAACCCATTCTAACCAACTTCATCCCATTGTTGTAGATGTGGAACCTATAAAAAATTAAAAGTTTAAGTAACAAATGTATTATGATGGTACCTTGAAATTATATATGAATATTATCTTTGAAGAATTGAAAACTTGGGACTTAATGGATCAATTTTTTCCCTACTAAACATCTGTCAGATCTCCATAGGGTTGGGCATCTTACCTTTTTTCATAGAGGAATGAGCTAAGAAAGAACCTTAGGAGCACAGGAATACCGTAAATAGACCTACACTTCTTTTCCCCATGTGTTAGACTTTCACTGCCCAATCATGACCATTCTTTAGGAAGAAAAAAATCCTCAAAGAAATAAATATATTAGAATTACAAATATATTTTACTATATGTGAGGCATTATACTATCTAAAATATCCATAAATGTAATATAATTCTTAAGTCAACTCTAAAAGAGGGTTTTTCCTCACTTTTAAATTGAAAAAATGAAACCCAAAGATTTTCACCTAGAGAAGTCAAGGTCAGAAAGGAACCAAAACTCTCATTCTTGCAGTTTTACATGATAAATATTTAAACCATTCCTATGTTATTCCTATATGAAAATAATGATTTTTCACCTTCAGCTATCAGTTATGCTTGTGTAAATATTACTGTTGATTTTTTTGAATAAGCAGCAACTATTATGAGAATGAGAATTGCCCTTGTGTCTGCTCAAGTTGAGGAATGAAGAGTGAGTTGAAAATAAATGGCACAAAAGGCTGTAATTC
>PVLC010048125.1:0-10812 GCA_004027655.1 Graphiurus murinus
ACCGCAAAAAAAAAAAAAAAAGAAAGAAAACAAAGAAACTGGGTGTGGTGGTGCACACTTGTAATCCCAGTACTTGGGAGTCTGAGACAGGAGGATTGAAGGTTCGCAGCCAGCCTTAGCTACTTAGGCCTTCCATAATTTAGTGAGACCCTGTTTCAAAATAAATAATAAAGCTGGGCGTGGTGGCACACGCTTGTAATCCCAGCATTTGGGAGGCTGACACTGGAGGATCCGGGTTCGCGGCCAGCCTCAGCTACCTAGTGAGGCACTCTGCAACTTAGTGAGACTCGGTTTCAAAATAAAGAATAAAAAATAGGGCTGGGGGTGTAGCTCGGAGGTAAAATGCCCCTGAGTTCAATCCCCAGTACCGCAAAAAAATAAATAAATAAATAAAAAAATAGGGCTAGAGTGTAGCTTGGAGGTAGAATGGCCCTGGATCCAATCCTCAATTTTGAGAAACAAACAAACAAAAAAAGACAAAAGCATGCCCCTCCCCACATGCCTATAGGTATAATGTGACCTCCCCAGCTGGGTAGGATTCTTTTGAAAATGTAGGGTTTGACTAGTCTTTACCTCATTTACATGATGAATTAGCAGGATTTTATGCTCCAGAAACAAAAATATACACATGCTTACAGAGGAAGTGGATGATTAGAAACACACCAAAATATCAACAGTAATTATCTGTTGATGGTATGAGTAATTTTGACATTTTTTTTTTTTTTTTTTTTTTTTTTGCAGTACTGGGGATTGAACTCAGGGGCATTCTACCTCCGAGATACACCCCCAGCCCTATTTTTTATTCTTTATTTTGAAACCAAGTCTCACTAAGTTGCGGAGTGCCTCACTAGGTAGCTGAGGCTGGCTGCGAACCCGGATCCTCTGGTCTCAGCCTCCCAAATGCTGGGATTACAAGCGTGTGCCACCACGCCCGGCTAATTTTGACATTTTTTATGAGCTCTTTAGGGAACTGAATTTTTCTTGCAGCTTGTCTGCACTAATTTCATTATAAGTAATATAACTTAAGGGAATCTCCATTTCATTCCATTTTATTTTTGTTTTTGCAGTATTGGGGATTCAACCTAGGTAGGGTATACCAGTGAGTCACAACCTTAGCCCTTTTTATTTTATTTTATTTTATTTTATTTATTTATTTTTTTTGGCGGTACTGGAGATTGAACTCGGGGGCATTCTACCTCCGAGCTATACCCCCAGCCCTATTTTTTTATTCTTTACTTTGAAACCGAGTCTCACTAAGTTGCGGAGTGCCTCACTAGGTAGCTGAGGCTGGCCGAGAACCCGGATCCTCTGGTCCCAGCCTCCCGAATGCTGGGATTACAAGCGTGCGCCACCACGCCCGGCTAGCCCTTTTTATTTTAAGACAGGGTCTCACTAAGTTATCCAAGTTGGCCTCTAACTTGTGACCCTCTTGCCTCCATCTCCCTAGTAGCTGAAATTTCAGGTGTGCACCACCATAGTCAACAAATTGGTGGTGTTTTAAACCACCAAACACTTGACAGTTTGTGGCAGCAGCAAAGGAAACCAATATAAGCTCTAACTAATATTGTAATATTGACTGAAACAAATGTTTTCTTCCTGAACTTGAACATCCTTTGACCATGTCAGCAATCCAATTAGATCCTGATCACAGCAACGCAGTTCCACAGCCTCAGTTGCCTGAGCCAGGGGGCATGCGCAAAGCAGATGGCACTCTGTACACATGGTCGTCCTCTTTTCCTGCACTGAATAATCAATTAAATGCCACTTTGGGGGCAATACCTATAAAGTGTCTAATGAAAGGAGAATTATAATTTTTCATGCATACTCTGATTTATAACTTTTTTTTTTTTTTTTGCGGGACTGGGGATTGAACTCAGGGGCATTCTACCCCCGAGCTACACCCTCAGCCCTATTTTTTATTCTTTATTTTGAAACCGAGTCTCACCAAGTTGCAGAGTGCCTCACTAGGTAGCTGAGGCTGGCCGCGAACCCAGATCCTCTGGTCTCAGCCTCCCGAATGCTGGGATTACAAGCTTGCGCCACCACGCCCAGCTCCTATAACTTCTAATATTCCATAATACTTCATCCCTTAGTATCATCAAAATCATCAATGAGAAAAGTCACAGAGTCTGTCATAGCTAGGAATCTGTAAAGATCTGATAATGAAATGGAACATTTTGCTCTGGATGGGATGCTAGACCAGATGAAGAACTTTAGGTAAAAGGGAAACTTAAAGCATGATGCTAAACTTATATACTATATACATTGTGTGTGTGTGTGTGTTTAAAAGAAGAAATGAAAGCCTGGTGTGGTGGTACACACTTGTAATCCTAGTACTTGGGAGGCTGAGACAAGAGGATCGCAGGTCCTAAGGCAGTCTCAGCAACTTTGTGAGGTCCTCTGCAACTTAGTGAGACCTAGTTTCAAAATAAAATAGCGTGGTGGGACATGTTTGTAATCCCAGTACTTGGGAGGCTGAGACAGAAGGATCACAGTTGGTTCAAATCCAGCCTTGGCAACTTCGGGAGACTTTCAGCAACCTAGTGAGACCTTGTTTCCAAATAAGAAATAAAATCGGGCCGGGGATGTGGTTTGGAGGTAGAATGCCTCTGGGTTCAATCCCCAGCACCAAAAAAATTTTTAAAAAGTTAAAAAAATAAAATAAAATAGGAAGCCGGGCATAGTGGCACTTGCTTGTAATCCCAGTACTTGGGAGGCTGAGACAGAAGGACTGCAGGTTTGTGGCCACCCTCAGCTACTTAGGCCTTCCACAACTTAGACTCTGTTTCAAAATAAAGAATAAAAAAATAGGTTGGGGGTGTAGATTGGAAGTAGAATGCCCCTGGGTTTAATCTCCAGATCTCCAGCACCACACACACACACACACCAAAAAAAAAAAAAAAAAAAAAAAAAAAAAAAAAAAAAAAAAAAAAAAAAAAAAAAAAAAAAAAAAAAAAAAAAAAAAAAAAAAAAAAGAGAGAGAGAGAGAAAGAAAATGATTAACAATGAAGGAAGATCAAGTTGGGCACAGTGGTACACATCTGTAATCCCAGTACTTGGGAGGCTGAGACAGGAGGATCACAAATTTGAGGACAGCCTCAACAACATAGTAAGACCCTGTTTCAAAATAAAAAATAAGATAGGGTTGAGGGTGTGGCTCGGTGGCAGAACACACCTGGATTCAATCCTCAGTACCAACAAAACAAGGAAGACCAGATTCATGGGGGAGCTGGTACCTTATGATTAAGGAGAGTGAATGGACAGGGCTGTGGTAAGCAGAATAACCTTAAAAATACCCATAGAAGCCAGATGTGGTGGCACATGCCTGTAATCCTAGTACTTGGGAGGCTGAGACAGGAGGATCGTAGGTTCGAGAACAGCCTCAGCAACCTAGCAAGACCTTGTTTCAAAACAAAAAATAAAAAGGGCTGCAGTGTAGCTTGGAGGTAGAATGCCCCTGGGTTTAATCCCTTGTAACACACACACACACACCCATAGGATGTAACAAAGATTGTAGATGGACTTTATTGTTAACTAGGCAACCTTAAGATAGAGAAAACAGCTGAGCCTGGTGGCCCATACCTGTAAGCATAGTACTTGGGAAACTGAGATAGGAGGATCACTGGTTTGAGGCCAGCCTGGGCAACTTTGGGAGACTCTGTTTCAAAAAAAAAGTAATGGGGTATAGCTCAGTAGTAGAGCAAACCTGGGTTCAATCTTGCATGTGTGTGCACACAAACACAAATGTGCATGCAAGAACTTGCACAAAAGAAGAGTAGCCTTTAACATCTTAGTTTAGCCCAGTAAAACCTACTTCAGACTTCTGGGAGTTAAAAATTGGTAGTGTTTTAAGCCACCAAATCCATAATGCAGGTTTCTCACTGACATGTGATTTCTTTTCTTTTGGGTATATATTCAGAAACTGGATGGCTGGATTATATTGTAGATCTACTTTCAGTTTTTTGAGGAACTTCCAATTTGGTTTAGCCCTAAAAGACCTACTTCAGCCTCCCAAATGCTGGGATTACAAGCGTGCACCATCACACCCAGCTAATTTTATTCTTTATTTTGAAACAGGGTCTCACTAAATTGTGGAAGGCCTCACTAAGTAGCTGAGGCTGGCTACAAACTTGTGATACTCTTGTCTCAGCCTTCCAAGTACTCTAAGTGCAATTCTTTTTTTTTGTGGCACTGGAGATTGAACCCAGAGGCATTCTACCTTTGAGCTACACTCCAGCCCTATTTTATTTCTTATTTGGAAACAGGGTCTTGCTAGAAGAGAGTCTCACTGCTTGCTAAGGCTGTCCTCCAACCTGTGATCCTCCTGTGTCAGCCTCCCAAGTATTGGGATTACAGGCATGCACCACCACTCCTGGCTCTCTAAATGCAATTCTCTATGGGTACACAGTATTCCACAACATAAATGTGGCTATGACTTAAAACCACTTCCATTATTCTGAATGTTTACTGCAATCAAGGAGACAGTCTTTGATTTTGGACTACTGGGTCTAACTTTCTTAGGGGCATGTACACCCTTACCAATGTCATGGAAATTATGGACATCAAAAAATTAAAAAGCAAACACTTCACATTTATAAACATGTATGATAAGCATATGTAATTTACCTTGGAAAGTTATAAATGGAGTCAGTGAAAGTACTTCATTCTGGTTAAGGATTCTTGTTCTAGACTGCTTGAGGCTTGGATTTGTCACGTGAACCTCTTAGTTTCCATGACATTCACCTTCATATGATGTTGCTCATGATCTGTAAACATTCAGGCTTACCACATAACAAACACAGTTAGTGTTTACTGAACACTGCTGCTCTGGGGGCTTTAGGCATATGAACACATTTCATCTTCACTACAATCCTCACTTCAGAAAAGTAAAAAAGCCAGGGAAAGGCTGAAACAGGATTGAAACCCTGATACTATAGATGAGGTGCAAGAAACTACTACCCATAGGTCAAATCTAGCTTCAGTTTGTTGTTGTTGTGAATGGCCAGAAAGCTAAGAAGCACTTTACATTTTTCAAGGGTTTTTTAAATGAAAATATACAAGCTAGGCATGGTGGTGCACATTTGTAATCCTAGTACTTAGGAGGCTGAGATAGGAGGATCACAGGTTTGAGGACAGCCTCAGCAAGTAGTGAGACTCTCATCAACCTAGTGAGACTCTGTTTCAAAATAGTAGTTTGGAGGAGAATGCCCCTGGGTTCAATCCCTAGTAACATACACAGAGAAAAAAAAAAAAAAAAAGAAGAAGCCCGGGTGATGGTGTACGCTTGTAATCCCAGTACTTGGGAGGCTGAGACAGGAGGATTGTAGGTTTGAGGACAGCCTCAGCAAGTAGAGAGATTTTCATCAATCTAGTGAGACCCCATTGGAGGTGGAATGCCCCTGGGTTCAATCCCACATGCCACGAGAACAACAAAAAAGATATATGTATATATATATATATATACACACACACACACACACACACCACACACACACACACACACACACACACACACACACACACATATACACTTATATATATATTTCTCAAGAAATAAAGCAGGAGGAAGGAATATAATGCTTCTTTCCTTAAATGTGAGCTGAGCTTGGTGACTTCAATTCAAAGAGGACAGTATGGGAAGGTAGAAAAAAAGGAGCTTTTTTTTTTTTTTTTTGGTACTGGAGATTGAACCCAGGGGCATTTACCTTCATACTACACCCCCAGCCTGATTTTATTTATTTGGAAATGGGGTCTTGCTAGGCTGATGAGAGTATGTCTTGCTACTTGTTGAGGCTGTCCTCGAATCTCAGATCCTCCTGTCTTAGCCTCCCAAGTACAGAGATTACAAGCGTGCACCATTACACCAGGCTTGATTTTTCTTTTTTTAATTTTGAAACAGGGTATCACTAGGTTGGTAAGCCTAGCCTCCAACCTTCAATCCTCCTGTCTCAGCCTCTCAAGTACTGGGATTACAGATGTCTACAACCATGCACAGCTAGAAAAGTAAATTTATAGTGCAGAAAACTCATAAATATTATCTTAGCCAGGTGGTCAAGGTAACTTCAACAATCATAATTCATGTTCACAATATGTATCCTGGCTATGGTGAGGTAAAACATTAGAATCTACCTGTGATCATCACCTCTGAAGTCTACAGACCCAGTCTACTCAAGAAAAAAATATCGAATTCCAATAGAAGAGTATCCAATAAAATACTTCACCTAAGAAATGGTTTCTATCAAAGGTCATTGAAAATGAAGTGACAGAGCCGGGCGTGGTGGCGCACGCTTGTAATCCCAGCATTTGGGAGGCTGAGACCGGAGGATCTGGGTTCGCGGCCAGCCTCAGCTACCTAGTGAGGCACTCCGAAACTTAGTGAGACCCTGTTTCAAAATAAAGAATAAAAAAAATAGGGCTGGGGATATAGCTTGGAGGTAGAATGTCCCTGAGTTCAATCCCCAGTACTGCAAAAAAAAAAAAAAAAAAAAAAAAAAAAAAAGTGAAGTGACAGAAATCATCACAGCCATGAGGATTCAAAGAGAGATGACCACAAAATGTGGTGTCCTGGAGGGGATCCTGGAATGGAGGACAAAAGTTAAGTAAACACCAAGAAAAATGGCAGAATTTATGAAGTTTAATTAATATTGATACATGAAAATTGGTCCCGGGCGTGGTGGCACACGCTTGTAATCCCAGCATTCGGGAGGCTGAGACCAGAGGATCCGGGTTCGCGGCCAGCCTCAGCTACCTAGTGAGGCATTCCGCAACTTAGTGAGACTCGGTTTCAAAATAAAGAATAAAAAATAGGGCTGGGGCTGTAGCTCGGAGGTAGAATGCCTCCAGGTTCCATCTCCAGTACGGCAAAAAAAAAAAAAAAAAAAAAGTGCTAAAATATTTACTACTTTTTTTTTTTTTTATTCTTTATTTTGAAACAGGGTCTCACTAAGTTGTGGAGTGCCTCACTAAGTAGCTGAGGCTGGCCACGAACCTTGATCCTCGTGTCTCAGCCTCCCAAGTTCTGGGATTACAAGCATTCGCCACCATGCCTGGCTTACTACTTATCTTTTACAGAAAAAATTGCTAGCCCTTGTTTTAGATCCTGACGTAATACTCAACGTCAAACCATATTGTTTTACAGTTCATACAAAAAGCAAATGAAAATATCTGAGACTGTAAGAGTCAAAGAAGATCTAGTTAATAGAGTACCCTCCCCTCAACACAAGCCCCACTACTGGGAATTGAACCTGAGTGCTTTACCACTAAACTATATCCCCAGCTTTTTTTTTTTTTTTTTTTTTTTTTGAGGTACTGGGGATTGAACTCTGAGGCATTCTACCTCCGAGCTATACTCCCAGCCCTATTTTTTTTTTTATTCTTTATTTTGAAACCGAGTCTCACTAAGTTGCGGAGTGCCTCACTAGGTAGCTGAGGCTGGCCGCGAACCCGGATCCTCCTGTTTCAGCCTCCCGAATGCTGGGATTACAAGCGTGCGCCACCACGCCCGGCTTCCCCAGCTTTTCTTAATTTGAGACAGAGTCTTGCTAAGTTGCTGAGGCTGGCCTTGAACTTTCAATTCTCCAGCTTCTGCCTCCTGAGTAGCTGCAATTACAGGTGTAATAATCATTCCTGGTTACAGCAAATTTTGATTTACTCATTACTGGGAAAAATCTCTGCCTTTGCACAGAACCCACTCTTAAAATTCTCACAAAGCTAACACCTTTGTTATTTACCAAGTGAAATAACCAAACCAGCCGGGCGCCACCACACCCAGTTAGGAGGTATTTTTGTATACCATAAAGTTCTTGAAAAAGCCGAGCTCACAGGAGGATTTGAACAATTTTCCTGATGGGTCTCTGATTACTCACTGGAGAAGCTTGGTCACTGGACGTACACCAAGGGATACACCTGAATAGACCTTGTCACACTGCTTGGGTAGTGAATTACTGGTACAGGCTGCTATCAGAGAAAACATTTAGCCAAGGAAAGCAAATAGTCCTAAGTTATTTTATGAACAAAATTATTTAATGAACACATTTTTTTTTTTTGTTTGTATGTGGTACTGGGGATTGAACTCAGGGGCATTCTACCTCTGAGCTACATCCTCCAGCACTATTTTATTTTTATTTTGAAACAAGATCTCTCTAGGTTGCTGAATTTCACTACTTGCTGAGGCTATCCTCAAACCTGTGATTCTCCTGTCTCAGCCTCCCAAGCACTGGGATTACAAGTGTTCACCACCATGGCCAGCTAAACACAAATTATCTAATCTTAAAATCACCTAAACCTTGATTTTAAATGTGGTTCAATTCTTCTTCCACTTCAGGATATTTTTTTCTTTTCTTTTCGTTTTTGGTACTGGGGATTGAATTCAGGGGCATTCTTCCTCTGAGCTAGACCCCCAGCCCTTTTTATTTGGAAAAAGTGTCTTAACAAGTTGCTGAGGCTGGCCTTGACCTGGGATCCTCTTCTCTTTGCTTCCCAAGTACTGTAATTACAGGTGTGTGCCACCACCTCCTGCCTCAGGATGCTTTTTCTGAAGGACGGCTGATGAAGGGGAAAGAGGAAGAGAAGAATGAGGCTCAAGGACCTCTTTGGATACAGGCTACATTAGAAAATATCCTCCAAGGCACACCTGCCTCCAGCACATATCACAATCAGTCGGAAAGTGAGAGGGCACTGGGTTCTGGGTGTTTCAGAAATGCTTGGAATCTAGGTAACTGGGGCTCTGGAACATGAAGGTAACTCTCATAGCCTCCCATGTTAGTACTTCTTCCTCAAAAGGAACTCTACTTCTAGCTCAAAAATTCTCATATCATGACTTACTTCCTTTCCCTTTTCTTCTTCTCTCCCCCTCTCTTCTTTCCTTCCTTCCTATTGAAAAGTCTTTCTCTTTCCACCTCTCTCATTGAACAGCTACACCCCCTCAGCCCTTTACTTTTTTTTTTTTAAACAGTCTTGCTAGGTTGCTGAGGGTCTCCTTAAATTGCTGAGGTTGGCTTCCAATTTGAGATCCTCCTGTCTCGGCTTCACAAATACTAGCATTACAGGTATGTGCCACCATACCCAGCTCCTTGTACTCTTCTTGGTTATTTTCATAACTGAGTCGAATCTGTCATGTCCCTTTGGGTCTACTGCTCCCAAGCAGGTACCACAGGGTTAGAAAATGAAGTCAGAGAAAAAGAAACACAAGTTACACTCATACCAACCTGTGCTCCTTTAACAAGCCACGCACACGAGTAAGTTCCAGTGCCAAACACTCGAAATCCTAGGTCCTTTCACTTCCACTGACGCCATCAGTCACCTGTGCAGACATTGTTCAGTTAAGGAAACGCAGCCAGGCCATCCCTGCAGAGCCCACACTCACGCACTTTAGAGTCGAGTGGGAAGATAGAGTCCCGCTACCTCACTGGAGGCTCTCACACGGCCCGGCCCCATCGCCCTCACAGAGAGCCTCACACATCTGTGTCACAGCCCACACGCACCGTCATAAGTGTGTTGCAGATGCTCACCAGCACATACCTGTCCCAGGACGTAGCAGGGTCGCATCCCAAAGTCTGCAGCTCTTACCTGTCCTCACTTCCCTCCTAAGCCTCTCCCGAAGTCGCGGGTCTAGGTTATTTTCGTGTCTCCTCATTCGAGGTCTGCTTCCTCGGCGCCATTACCTGCAGCACCCGGAGCCAGCTTCCATCTGAGAAACCATCAACTCTCCATTCGGGGCTGAACCCCACCTGCCGCCCCTAGATAGCAGGAGAGGAAGCATTGTTTGGGGTGAACGCTTAATCGCATCTACATAGAACCCGGTTCAAACATCCGCAACCACGCCTCCTAGCATGCAGCTGGCGCGCTCCTCATTGGACGGTGTCTCAGAGACCTCTGGGAAATGTAGTCCAGATCCCGAGACTCCACCTAGCCGGAAGTGCGCCAAGCCGGAAGTGGCCCCTTGTAAGACTACACAGCCGTAACGGTGGCAGTGCCCCAGAAACCTCTGGGAAATATTTCCGTTGTGGAAATTCGTGGCACGTTGGTGTGCTTCTTGAACACATTTTTATTTTGGCACTGGAAATTGAACCTAGGGGCATTCTAGACATTTTATTCCAGACATTTTATTTTTTATTTTAAAACAGAGTCCTACTAGCCAGGTGTGGTGGCGCACACTCGTAATCCCAGCATTTGGGAGGCTGAGACCGGAGGATCCGGGTTCGCGGCCAGCCTCAGCTACCTAGTGAGGCCCTCCGCAACTTAGACCCTGTTTCAAAATAAAGAATAAAAAAATAGGGCTGGGGGTATAGCTTGGAGGTAGAATGCCCCTGAGTTCAATCCGCAGTACCGCAAAAAACAAAACAAAACAAAAAAACAGAGTCTTACTAAGTTGCTGAGGCTGCCCATCATCCTGTCTCAGCCTCCCAAGTACTGGGAATACAGGCGTGGAGAATATTTCGTGTGTTAAGAAGAATGTGTATAGATTGTTGGAAAAAATGTCCGTAAAAGTCTTTTGTGTGTGTGTGTGGTACTGAGGATTGAACCCAGGGGCATTCTACTTCCAAGCCACATACCCCACCCCCAGCCCTTTTTATTTTTTTATTTTTTATTTTTTATTTATTTATTTTTTTTGCGGTACCGGGGATTGAACTCAGGGGCGTTCTACCTTTGAGCTACACCCCCAGCCCTATTTTTTTACTCTTTATTTCGAAACCGAGTCTCACTAAGTTGCGGAGTGCCTCACTAAGTAGCTGAGGCTGGCCGCGAACCCGGATCCTCTGGTCTCAGCCTCCCGAATGCTGGGATTACAAGCGTGCGCCACCACGCCCGGCT